>JAAEAF010013734.1:0-73743 GCA_011037195.1 Triatoma infestans | reverse complement strand
TTTATTTTCGATAAATTTAATTTGAACGCAACAACATTGCCGTCAACACCGCTTGAATATATTAGTTGAGAATCATGGGAAACGCACAATTGTGTAATATACCCATTGAAAGGATCGTGCGCAGGTGTTTCACAATAATCTGACAGATCTCTCACATTTAGTGGATTCCTTTTCACAAGTCTTATTCTTCCATTTTTCAAAGCAAGCACCAGGTACTGATCATCAAATCTGAAAGAAAGTGATAAAAGTGTAAAATACAATAAATAAACGTTAAAATAAAGAAGAGGATATTGAATTTTTTTTTTTTTTTTTTAAAGGTGAATGTCAAAATATCAGAACGTTTAGCAAACTGAAAAACAGCAGGCTAAGATTTACAAAATCTCGGTGATTTTTACTGCATTCGTACTTTCTATTTTTTAAAATGACTTTTCATGGTAAATACATGAATCTAAGGTCCTCTATGGGCCATGTTATTGGTGATGCCGGAAATACCATTATTTGGAATAGATTTTGTCATGCCGATTGTACAAACAAGGCTCCAATAATTTTCTTTAAAGTATTGTGGTACCTCCAGGCAGGCATGGTGAAATGACAACACAGTATTAAGACGAACAATCTTTTTATTTTAACACTCACGGTTACACATCTGATATTTATTATTATTATTCTACTAGAAAGTTATAGCAATCGATACCTACAAATCGATGTAGCTGAACATACTACAGCTAGGAAAGGAGTATTCCTAGTAAGAAAGGAGTGACAAAAACAGAAAAAATATATCAATAAGGTTCGTAATCGGCAAAGTTAGCAGGAAAATGGATCGTACGTCCGCTTCGGGTATGAGTACACGTTTTGCGATCCTTCGGTCTTGAAGCTGCTGGCAGGACTGTCTGAGTCTCCTCCTTGCCCGTGTGTAAGGGTGGAACATTATTTGGATCGCTGATTGTGTGGTCGGTGAGCAAGAAGGCAGGCTTCAACCTATCTATAGATATCTTCTCTTGACGATCGCCCAGATCCACCAAAAAGTGTTTGTCGAAAGTATTGAGGACCATAAATGGGCCATCATAGGGTTGCTCGAGTGGTGTTCTGACGCGATCGACTCGAATGAAAACGTGCGAAGAATCCTTCAAAGCTGGATGGATGAAAGTTCGGCCCTGAATGGCATTAGGAGCCTGACATGGTCGTAACTCTCTCTCGCAGCACACGTCGTAGCCTATTGATGTATGAAGTCGTGTCGAGAGAAGTGCCTCTTTACTTGGTTCGAAGATTCACCTGATAAGCGAATAGCTGATCCGTATGTAAATTCAGCGGCTAAGTGGCCAGTATAGTTTACCGCGACACGCAATCCGAGTAACACAGATGGCAGAGCGCTTGACCATTTACGCTCTGAATTGCTTTCGAGGGCCGCCTTTAGAGCGCGGTGCCAGCGTTCGACTTTTCCATTAGATTGAGGGTGATAAGCGGTGGTTGTGAAGTGCCTAACGCCGAGAAATCTGTTTAATGACTGGAATAAAGATGAAACGAATTGGCGTCCTCTGTCGGTGGTAATTCTTGAGGGAATTCCAAATCCGCAAATCCAGTCTTCGTAAAAATGTTTAGCTACGGTCTCTGCGGTTATGTCGCCTATAGGTAACGCTTCCGGCTAGCCGGTGTAGCGGCCTATCATGGCAGGCAATATCCATTGCTTTCTGAGGACGGGAGGGAGCCTATTATGTCCAATGAATGTGTTGATAACGTGCGGTGTCTTGAAATTTCTGGAGAGGGCTACAAGTGTGTCGTTGCATTTTTGACTTTTGGCACACCTGCTATGCAAGTTCCAGTCCAGTGACGACAGTCTTTGTCGATCAATGGCCAAACGAAACGGGAATGGATAAGATGCGATGTTGTTTAATGCCGGGGTGGTACAAGTTGTGTATTAAAAGAAGTATCTTTCTCCGTAACGACGATGGAATGAAAGGTCTGCCCCTTTCGTCGCAATAAATATGGACGTCATGATCAGGGAAATGGCGAATGGCTAAGCGTATGGAATATTTACTTGTTCCATCTCAAAACTTTTGGATATCAGGACAATTTCTTTGTGCATCCTCCAACTCTTTGTATCTGAAATGACTGGAAGAAACTTAAGAAATCGGCAGTAATATTATTTGAGCCACTAAGGTGGCGAATGTTTGTGGAAAACTGGAAAATAAACTCTAAGAGGCGAGTTTGAACTGGGGAAGATTTTTCAGGTTTTTGATCGAAGGCGAAAGTGAGGGGTTTATGATCTGTAAGAATCAGCAAGTCTCGGCCTTCTATCATATCCCGAAAGTGTTTGATGCGGAATAAACTGCTAGTAATTCCCTATCGTAAATGCTGTATTTTTTTTTTATTATTATTATTATTATTATTCTACTAGAAAGTTATAGCAATCGATACCTACAAATCGATGTAGCTGAACACACTACAGTATGTTTACAATCTACAAGTACAAAAATCTTTTTCAGTAAAAATTCATTTTACTATAGGAAGTTTAAACTTGGTATTCCGTTTAGTTACTACTACATCAAGAAGAATCATCAGGAAGATTTCGGGCAAAATCCATTAACCGGAATGGTTTTTTTTCAGTTATTCGTGATTTTCTAGAAAACGGTTTCAACTATTTTCTTTAAACTTCTTATACTGCCAACACAGAAATTCCCATCACTTTTGTTTGAAATACTTTCCTGAAGAAATTGATTTTAAAGGGGTATTGGAAATCTGTCAATTAGTTTAAATTTAAATTTGCACAAGTTTTCTTGATTTGACATAAGGCCGCTAATGTATACAAGTAAAATCCCCTCTACCATTTTTATGCCAGCCCAACTAAACATAGTAATGTTGCAAATTTTCAGAAAATTTCATGATTAAATTGTATATATTATATAGTAAGAGAAAGTCGATTTCACACCAAATTTTTATTTTTCTTACTATAAGAGGAAATAGCACGAGCGTGTCGAACTTTCGAAATTGAGTTTTCACCGGAAATACAAGTTTTGACGTCCCCTGAAAATGAAGAAAATGTTCTTAGCCAATTGGTCTGGTGTGAGCGTGCAAGTGTGAACATTATACTCATATTTCAAATATGAAAAATTGCAGAAACATTCCATTTAACGTTCCGCTTGCCAAGCGCGACCACATCTGATACGAAGGTTCCACTCAAAATCCATCAACCGAAATTGCAATTTTACAGAACATGTTTTTTAGTTTTATATAAACTGCCATTATAAAACTTCGCTAAGAAGTAACCAAATATAACCTTACCATCTTTATAATGCAACGCTCGCCGTTTAAAAAAGTAAACGTTTTAGTAACCATGGCAAAGTTAAAGAAAAAAATTGCAGTAAAAGAAAGTCAGATGACTTGTTCACATCTGATAACTTTTTTCAATTTAAATATATAGGAATTCTCGTTCTTAATATGCTCTTGTATACGTCCTAGATTTTCACTCTTAGGGTAGAGGTTTTTTGCACATTTTTTTCTCTCAATAATATAACCAGTTAAATCAACTCTGATGCCATTTAGTGGAGAATAAAGCTATTTTACTAGCTGCTCTCTATATTTTGTAAATAATGTATACAATTCTGTATATAATTTTATGAAATAAATCATTTCATTACATTACAGATTTTCAATCAAAAAGCAGTTGATTAAATTAAAATAATAATGTGAATATAAGATTGAAGAGACAACCCTTTGTCATATGCATCTCGGCTAAAATGCTGAAAGAAATTCAGTGAAATTAAATAAGAATGTTATTGTGGTTGATTCCGCAGAGCTGGAAAGCATCTGAGATATTTTCCGTGATAGGCTGCCTTTGTTTGTGGTCATCGACCGGTTTCTTTAATGTCTTCTTTTTAGTGTTAGCACTGAAAACTTTAGTTTGAGTTTCCAATCTCCCAACACTCGATTGTTTCTATTCTTCCACTTGATTTGTTTCTATTATGTAGCAAGGAATGTCCTCACGCGTTGGTCTAGTGCCATTGCGCACCTCGCCTTTCGTGCGAGAATTCAGAGTTCGATTCCCGTGAGGACAAAGTCGGTGTTGACCCAGCAACGTGATAATAAGTAAGTGGGAAGCTACATTCAGTAGTGCCCTAGGTAGCAAAGGCCGGAATTAAACGGCGTGGGAACTGCGGCGTGCTTGCCACCCGCCCTCCTATTCAAATCGCCGTCTTGCGAGCCTTGGCCCTGCATGGGCTGTTGCACCATAGGTTTTTTATGCAGCAAGGAATAGCAGCTTTTAAGAAATGGAAAACAAATGCTCTTCAGAAATATGATAAACCAGACTTTGGTGGAATAGAAAATTCGAAAGCGCTCAGAATCAAGTAAAAGAAATATTCTATAATGGATTCAATTTATGAAATGTCCAGCATTTACCTCACAGAAAAGTTCACGAGATAATCAAAAAGGAATCAACAAACTGACTGCATGAAACTTACTCAAATTAATAATAAACACGAAGAAAATCATTAACTCCAAGAGCAAAACGACGAATTTCTTCCAAAAACGACCGTCATTCATCAAAGAAATCTCAAGTTATTTCTATTGTTTTTCTATAGTTTTCATACACAGTCTCATAAAAGAAGATTTAGTTTTCACTATTGAAAGTTTTTTAAAAATACACTTCAAATGCAAGAATAACAATAAATAATTATCAATAATGACAAGTAATTTAATTTCTTACCACCTAAAAAATATTATTCAAAAAACTTACAACTCCAAATAACTTGTAAGTGGTATATCTTCAGCATCACATATCGCTATAGAATTTGATGGTTCATCTTCTCCTAATTTGTATTCATAAAAATATCCACAATGCGATTCATCAGTTGAAACCCAAACTATTTCATTTGTTAGGTACCTGTAAAAGTAATAAGTAATTAATATTAAATATATTATTACACCTCGCAATATCACTTTATTAAAAAAAAAAAAAAAAACCTATGGCACAATAGCCCATGAAGTAAACTGATTTTGAAAGAAAAATTTAGCAGGTGCCCCCTTGTGGTATAGTTATTTTCTTTTTTTTCAATTATGGCGAGTCAACAACTATGGTCCTTGGCGTCCAGAGCATTCTAAGTGCACTGCCGGCCTCCGGACAGTGTTTTCTGGTTAAAACACTTTCCATTATATATATATATATTCCGTTATTATATATATATAATAAATATAATACATGATTAATAAATATAAATTCATATAATAAATATAATTATATATTACATATATTAATATTCTGTATATATATATAAATACACAGAAAAATAGTTAATCTGATTAAAAAAAAAATGTTTCAGGACGATAGCTGGTAGGGGCTAGATTAGAATAGATGACACTGAAATGCTGGGGGCGATTTGATTAGATGACTGAAGGGCTAGGCGGGCCTCATTCCACTGCGACCTTCAATAAGTGGTCTATTGTGGATCCCCTAAAAGTATAAAGATGATAGAGGGCTAAAGATGAAAATCTTTCTTAATTTCAAAGAAAAGTTATTTGTTCGACGTT
This sequence comes from Triatoma infestans, assembly GCA_011037195.1. Classification (NCBI taxonomy): domain Eukaryota; kingdom Metazoa; phylum Arthropoda; class Insecta; order Hemiptera; family Reduviidae; genus Triatoma; species Triatoma infestans. The sequence goes on along the minus strand of JAAEAF010013734.1, from coordinate 68,220 downwards.
TCGGATACTTTTAATGTCCAGAGAATGTATGAAAACTAAACCAGGGAAACTGCAGTGAAAGAAACTATGAATTCTGAATAAGAAACTTAAAAATTCATAGTTTCTTTCATTAAATATGCGTTTGGTTAAATTAAGCAAAGTATCAATTTAGTTGAGAAAAGCTATAATCTTGTTAAAAAAAAAACTTATCATCAAACAGATCAAGTAAGTTATAAAGTGAATGTAATTCGTCTAAATTGCAGTTTTTATGAAAATTTCTTGTGTCTTCATCAATTTTCCAATGATGCAAAACTGAGTTGCCGCACGAGTAGTATTTAATTGGATAATTTCAAGAACATTCAAATTGATTTAAGCAAATAATTACTATAGTAATAGTTCTCAATACGAAAAAAAATCTGGAATGAAACACTCAAACGACTTTCTCTTATTCTAATAAATAAAATTTAATCAAGACATTTTCTTTAAATTTGGAACGGTACAATGTTTAGTTGGACTGGCCATAAAAATGATAGTGGTAATTTTAATTGAATTCTTTAGCGGCCTTTTGTGGAGCGCTCTATGTCAGAACCAAGAAAACTTGTGCAAATTTAAATTTAAACTAACTGACAGATCTCAAAATACTTCTCTAAAACCCTTTTTTTTCAGACAAATATTTCAAATAAAAGCGATACGTTTCTATCTATGCAGCAAGCATTCAAGTTTTAAGGAAATCGTTGTGACTATTTCCTGAGAAAATTCCAAAAACCTCGAAAACCTATTCGGTAAAGTCGCACTTTTTATTACCCAATAGTCTTAAAATGTGGAATTCTATCGATACTTCTAATGTGTATTAGCATTATGAGGTAGTAAAAGCATATATTATATTGAAGCCATAGTTTAGAGGAAAGCATAAGGAGGTTCCCCCAGAACCTCCAAAAAATCACTTTTCCTGGGAAAATGTTTCAGATAAACGTTATTTGTGTGTGTAGATAGTATACGAAAAATAAAATAAAAAAAATCAATAAATCCGCACTTCCGTTTGATGGATTTTGTCCGAAATCTTCGTGTCTGATGCTAAATAGAATACTAATCAGGGCTTCCTGCGACTTTTCGTTTTTGAGATGTTCTGTTAAAACACGCTTACTAAGAGTTGAAGGAAAGTAATAATATTTGTTGCTTTTCTTTCAATTTTTATTTACTGGCACATTTAAAATTTAAACATTAAATCTACATGCTTTAACTCATAAAGAGCTTTATAACCTCTCAATTTTATTTTTACCAGCTGATTAGTTATTTTAACGCATTCTGATTGGCTATTTAATTATTTGAATTTGATTATCATTCCCATTTCCAGTGATAAAGTTATATAATATATTAATTTATGATAAAGGGAAGGAACTAGCTCAGTGGTAGCGGTTGGACTAGCAACGTAGAGATCCTGAGTTCGAGTCCAGCAATGAGGCTCTTAGATTTTCTCTTCCTAGGACCCCCTTACAACTCACTGTCCGGTAATGGACAATGTCTGTAACGAGAGAACACTTCCGGAGGCCGGCAGTGCACTGAGAAGGCTCCGGGTGCCAATGACCATAGATGCTGGTGACGCGCCTTAAATTAAAAAAAAAAAAATTAATAAGCGAATTTTATGTTACCGTAAATTTTAGTAGTAATTACTTGAATTATAAATAAAAACATACTTGGCAAAATAAAGTGATACAGATTCTTCAGGAGGTAACACAGGGAAATCAGGATCTGTAAACAGTAATAATTAATTAAGATAAAAATAATTTTGTTCAAAAAAGAAAAAAAGAGCAATACCAATTTAACTCTGTCAACACTGAACAAATACAGAACTGAGAAAGACATAATCATTATTTAATTATGAAATCTGTAAATGGACAACGCTAAGCGTTTTAAGAAAGAATATAATAATTAGACAATCAATTATTAAATAGAAATGATTTTTAAAATAAATGAAATAAAGGTAAACTTACCTTCAGATAATGTTGGATCACAATTATTATAATTGGAATTATATTCCTCTTCTATTTGTAATAGATTTCTTTTATAAAACAATCTTTTCTGAACCCTTTCCTTAACTTTTCTTGGTACAAAATATTTTCTTTCATATTGGACATTTTTAAAATATGATATCTTTTTCGGCACATCCAAATAATAACGTGGTTTTGTAGTTCTAAAATCTAGTTTTACATCTGGTAGAATATATTCACCAAAATATCCGTTCATACAACAAATCAGAAATGCTAATCCATCCTGTATAAATGAATAAAATTACATTATTATTACTTTTTCTAACTGCTGTTAAGTATAAAATTTTCAAAACTTCACTAGAATTCGACAAAAAAAAAGGTGATATGAAACACTCCTTACTGCAATCAATTCAGTAATAAAAGTAATAAACTTTCTTTTAATTTAAGAAAATGTATATTTTGTTGTCCAAACTAAGCCCTAGAGGAAACCCATAGAGGTGAATGGTATGGCCTTCAAAGACCGGCGTTGGGTTTGATGCATTCATTGAAACAGTTATAGTTTTCCACCACTGATACTATAATATCACACAATCCCAACCATCCCACCCAACACAAACTAGCTGAAGTTGAGACATCCGACGAATACATTTAAATCTACACCGCTCACACCCACGAATCACGGACAGGAATCACAACAATCCATAACAGGTACGAATATCGTCAACAAACTACCAAAAACAAAACATGCCACCGTAAAAATGGGAATGACAAAGAAACAACATACAAATTTGCCATATTCACTTACATCGCAAAACCACACCATACAAACTCATAATTTTTTTAAAAACAAACTAGGCGTCAAGATAGCATTCAGAACTAACAATAAATTAGGCAACAAAATCCGCGCACGCACTGAGACTACTGACTTATATCACAGTAGCGGAATTCATGAACTGAAATGTCCGGAATGTAGCTACATTTTTGTTGGCCAGAGCGGAAGAAAAATCAGAGAACGATTTTCCGAACACCGATCCTACAAATATCACAGAACTGATTCCAACTACACCAACCACCTAAACGTAAACAAACACAAACCCATCTATCTATCTATCTATCTATCTAACATTGACATTGATCAGGCATAAAAGGGCGACAACTGGACATTCTTGAACACCTCGAAATACACAATATAAGACACAAAACTTAATAAACGAACAAACAAAATTCGCTAGTGATCCACTATTCAGCACGATCTTCCCACATAACAAAAAACGCAATAAACTATAACCAATACACCTAAATCAAACGGCTTTTAAGTTTGTATGTAATTTACGTGAATGTTGTGTGAAGCTGTGAAAGGTATATTACGTGATTGTCAAATAGCATGTTTATATAATGTAATTGTTTAGCAATATATTTATTTATTTATTACTTATACTATCTTACGATCATTCACTTCATATTATTTTAATTATTTCACAGTAGTCAACAACTGACATAGTGGTCTTTCGTGATTAAATTTTGCTTCTATATTCAAAAAACAATAATTAAAAATAAAGATAGTATGGGTAATTAGTTAATAATGTAAATTTCCTGCAAAAACGTAATTTAAGTTGCCACTTATTGATGTTTCCATTTTTAAAAGGAACGATGAATACAATGCAATGTTAAAAAATGAAAACAACATCTGGCCTTAGTCAGGCTCTCCCTCTCTTAACGTATTTAGGTCTTAACAAAACACTTGCAAACAGTGTGTAAACTGATTTGCTCTTTGCAAGTCTGTGTTATCGCACTGTTTTATCAAATCATCCTGTTGATGGGCACAAAATGAAGCAAGCTATCATGGAAAATATATCTGATATTTAATAGTAATGAAATTTACCTCAGTATCTTTCCAGGAGAAAAAATTTATAGGTCCTGCTGTTTTTATTGCATGAACGGCTAGCAATTTTACATAATGTTGTTTACATGGGATTGTTTCATAGACGACTACAGTTTTATCTTCACTCGTACTGGCTATAATATTATTACGGTGATTCAGGCATATATTAGTAATTTTTTCTGTATGCGGTTTGAATGCCTGAAACATAAAACAATTATTTTTAATGATAAAAACATAATTCTGAAATGAAAATTAATCAGTGGATCAATTAGAATTAACATTTTCAACGAGCACTGTACAGTTGCCCTATTACTGGATTAACCTAATCTCTTAATTTTGAGTGTATCATCAGACAGACAGATTCTAAACTCACACCTAGGAATTATCATTAACCAATTATTAATATTAAAACAAAATATGTTGCGCTTCTGTTGTTAACTTTTTTAAATATCAACAGCTTATTTTTAGTTCGATTTAATTCAAATTTTGGCCATGGCCTTACAATTTTTCCCCAGTTATCAATACAGAATTCGGTAGAAATGCCTGCTATTTGATGGGATTTCTGAATATTCTAAGGAGGCACAATGAGTATTTGGGAACCTTAACAGTTTACTATTTTATTGGTTACTATATTTTATTCTTAATATAGCCTTACGATTTTAAACCAATCAGACATTTTCTTATAACGACACGGGCTTACAAACCCATATCCAACCAAGTTATTCAAACCGGGCAGGACAGCCAATCAAATCTTTTTTTATTTTCAGGGATCGTGAATACTCTAGGAACCGTTCTAACGACAGTATTAAAACAGTTTTTTTATTTATTTTTTTTTTTTTTATTACTGCTAAAGAGGTAATATTACGATCATGTCATACTTCAAACGTATGCCACAAGTTTGTGTCAAAATCCATCAAATGGAAGTGCAAATTTATTGAAGTTTCTCCATTTTTTCGCGATTTTCTTGAAAATGGCTCCAACTTTTTTCTTTAAACTCATTATAGACTACATAGTCTATCATGCTAACCACTTTTATTTAAAACATATTTCCAGGAAAATTGTTTTTTGTGGTGTTCTGGGTGGGAAGAGAAACATTAAACTTTCCTCTAAAGGACCACTAAGAGAACCATACAATGTACGGCTCTAACACCTATATAATATTAAAATACATAAGAAACAATGCTAAAAATCACAGATTTGAAAAAAATCGGTTAACTGGAGACAGAATAGATTTCTGAGGTTTATGGAAGTTTTTCATAAGCTGCTATGACTTTCTTTAAACTTGGGATGCTAATTTATCATCTTTATTTGAAATATTTTTCCAGAAAAATTCATTAAAATGAATAAAAAATTTCAAAGTTTAAAAAAAATTTGTCAATTTGATAATTGTATTAAATGCAATAAGAAAAGAAATGATGTTTCATTCAGATTTTGTAATTTAAAAAAAAGCCTATCCGCTTTAAAAATAAAACAATTCTTTAGCCAGCTTACTTGGATTACAACTGTGCAATCTTTATCAGTAACATTTTCTTCTTTATATCGAACCGCTGCAAAAATGGTCCTTACTGTACCATCATTAAACCCAACTATTACAACATATCCAGTACTTTCAATCTAAAAAATTAAAATGAAATTTTAATAAAAATAAAATCCAGAAATTCAAACACTATTGTGTATTTATTGTAAACTCAAAATAGATGGTGGAATGAATAAAACGAAAACACTCTGAATTATTTTGATAGAGGGTCATTTCTATTGTAAATCAAGGATAACCTAATGTAGAGATTTTGTTGTATCTATCTAAAGGATAAAAATGCACAATTCGGACATTTTGTTTTTGAGCTATAAATTTTCAAAAATTGGGCAAAATTGATCGTGGCGATCCTAGTTCGTAAACTATTTGATTTAGAGAACTGAAAATGAGGCCATTTTCACTTTTTGTATGCCCTTTAGTCTGAAATGTAACAAGACTTTATTATTAAAATGAGTGAACTATCGAACGATAATCTGCCACGCTCTACACTATTGCCTTCAGATGTTTCTGTGGAGCCAAAATGTTTATTACTGCAGATTCATTTTGAAACAAAAACAGCAACATAAAATTAAAAAAAGTTGCAATAAATTGTTCTAAATTCTTTGGTGGACATCCATCTTTATGGTAAATTTTACACCACTAACGCTTAAAAATATTTTTCTCACGAACCCATCTTTTCTCCGCCATCAAAATTAGCTACTTATAGTCAAAATATATAAGAATAATATATTTTTTTAACACAAATTAGAAGACATGTAAAAGTGAAGAAAACTGCATAAGTTTTAGCTTCTGATTCTCAGTGGACTGCCGGTCTCCGATCACTGTTCTCCGTTACGGACAACACATTCCATCACCGGACAGTGAGCTGCAGAGGCTCCTAGGAAGAAAAAATCTAAAGGTAGCACAGCTGGACTGCACTCGGGTCCTCCGCGTGGAATACGCTAACCATGTCCCTAAAAATGCTTCCCTAATAATTTTTAAAATTAAAGCTATTTAAAGTTATTAAAACATGTTCAATTTGGGCGCGATTTTTGAAATTTAAAAAATTTATAGCTCAAAAATGAATACCCGAAATGTGCAATTTTATACTGTTGTAGGTATCACATGTCTGAACAATCTTGAAAATCTGAACACTTAAGGTCCAAATCGACTTTTTTATATATTGATTTGAAGTAGAATGATCGTATAGGTATTGTAAGTCGTAAAACTCAACAATGAGAATGTACTTAAAAAATTAATTACGAGAGTATGCACTCATATGTAAAAACTGAGTACGAACTCACTTTGTAATACATCTCCAAAACAAAAAAGTAAAATATAAAAAAAAAAAATTGAGGAAAAAAAGCAGTCAGCTAAATTTGATTCTTAAAGTTTCACAATTAAGTACTTGAATTTTTTTATAAATACCTGGAATGGCAACCAAAGTACCGATGAGCAACCAACTTTGAACACTTTTTTAAGAACAAGTGTTTTCTGTATGACATTGTACACTAGAAATTCTCCCAAATCTGTTACGACAGCAATATAATAATGAAATGGCGATGGGGCTATGCCAGTGACAACACCCGCATGAGTTTCGTATATCTTTTCCGCTATTTCGTCCTGACCACTTGTTTCCATTGATGCTGTATATATTGTCCCATGTGGATCCTTTAAAGTTAAAAAGGAATTAGTATGTTAAAATAACTGTTTACGAGTATATAGACTATACAAGGTGGTTAGATTCGCAATGATGGACAATATTTGCTAATTGTCCATGTTTATCAGAAATTCTATGGCATGGAACATTTCCAGGGAGGCAATATCCTCTTCCGGTATCCCGTATGTATCCAGGTTCCAGGAGATTGATCGTGGTCCATCAGGAGGTGTACTGGCGTCTCTTCGATCTCTCCATAGTATCTTGCCTATCTAGGCCCAATTTCTTCCGGTATTCTCTGAGCTTCCGTTACACTCACACTTGTTGGTTTGTTGGTTGTATATAATTATGTGGGGAGGTATAAAGTTATGTTACTATGTGTGTGTGTTGTTGTGTGTGTGTGTGTGTGTGTGTGTGTGTGTTTAATGACAAAATTGAATTATTATAAATTTTGTTAGACGTTAGAAAATAATATATAATAAATAGCATGTTTTGAAGAATACAACTAAATTTTAATAGTGTTGTTAGGTATACTCAGTGTTTTGTCGAGTAATTTTTTATTAGGGAGCGATAAGTTATTTCAGGAAGATACTATACTAAGAATACCCTGCTGGCGTTGTCTACAAATTATTAAGAAAAACCAGACTAAACCGTAACCAAGACGAAAACCCAACAACACCCAACATATTCGTCACTTTCACATACATAGGGATCGAGGTTTACAAACTGACAAACTTTTTCAAAAAACTAGCTTGAGTATGAATCCCTAACAGCATGCAGAACTAACAATAAACTTGTAAACAAAATTTGCACACATACAGAAACATCCAGCCTATTTGACAAAATGGTATATACAAACTCTCTTGCCCCGATTGCAATTGCACGTACGTAGGCAGGCCAGACAGGAAGACGCCTCAAAGACAGGTTTAAAAAACACTTACGCTCATACAAAATACAACAAAACTGACTTCACTTATGCTAACCACCTTATAAAAAACAACCACGAATCACAAGTATAGAAAAAACAATGGTCCTATTATACCAAGGCACAAAAGGAAGACGAATGGACATTCGTCCATTAGAAATATACAAACACAAGACTATCCACAAAAACATAATGAATGACCAAATAAACTATAACTCAGACACACTCTTTAAGGTCATTCCTCACACCTAACTATATTATATATATACCACACACCCACCCACACATGTATTTATTTCAAAAAAAAAAAAAGCATGATGCATGCACCTCTTATTAAATTCAAACCTGTTGCATCAAATTTTCTTCTTGCATGATATATTTTTAAAATCCTATTAAAAAATACTTTAACAAATGCCACCTCATCTCTCTTAACATATTCTTAATGCAATTTAAACATAAATCAATATCATTTTAAAAATAAAAATGAGCCTGGTAAAGAAAAACGAATACATTTGATTTCCTCTATTATTTATTTGAATATCATCTCCAATCTGCCGTTTTTCTGCCAACCTTCTTACATATCAATTTACTTAAATATTTTCTTGTACTAACCCTGCTTGTATTTCACATTTATTTATTACTGATCATGAAAATGGAACCTAAAAGATCATCGTCTGTCTAACCAAAATCTGAAGATGAATGCCAAAGCAACCACACTATTGTGAATCCAGTCACCAGTGAAGAACTTATTTTAATCTATGTAATACAAACTAGACGAATGGTGCAGCCCTTATTGAAAGTACAAGCATGCTAGATGGCGATTTGTTGGGGGGGGGGGGAGATGTGTGGTCAATTGTACAAGGTTCCCGTCACAATTTTTTCGAACTCATACCGCTATTTGAATTTATGTTTTGTCAATATCGGTTTGAGCGCTCTGGGAAACGCTGACTATTGAACAACTATCAAAATATATCACTTCATTTTGCACTGAATCACATACTAATGATATAAAATTAAATTGAAATAATTTTTTTTTTTTTTAATAAATTACACCAACCTGGATATAATATAAATTTGGTGCTTTCTTTATTAGGTAATGAACGTCAATCGGTTTGCCATTTTCATCTAATATTCTTCCTTCATAACTTTCTTGCATTTCAAATTTAGGATCTTGCTCCTTCCTTTTGCTCAAACTCTCAAAATACATTACTTCATAATCCCATATTCTGAAATATCCATCTCTTCCTGAAGAATATATTTAAGAAATAAATAAAAATCAATCAACACAATTTGGGCGATGTTCTAAATTAACTATATATATTTTAAACAAGTACTTAAGATATGATGCTTGAACATGAAAGATCAATTAAAATATTAATAAATACATAAACTGGAAAGCTGAGAGTTCAGAAAACGGTAGTTAGAAAAAAGAAAGGCCAAGCAGATCTTCTTAAATGGAAATTTTCTATTTTGGACATAGGCCTAAATATAGATGAAGCAAATCGAGATGACAAAAAAATAACTAGAGAAAACGTTGCTTACACAAATAACTGTTTCGAAAAACATTGCCTCGCAAAAAAACTTGCATACAATTTGGATATTGTGGAGAATCTACTCATAGAAAATGTAGCAAGTAAGATGAAATGGAGTTTTAACTTCTTTTGAAGTGCGACTCATCAATTTAGCGCGGGAAAGTTAGGCTGAATCTGTCGGAGATATCTTTCGCCTGATCCCTTACATGATGCGATCTGAGATGTTATAAGATAAGATAAATCATGCTTTACTTACTTTCCTGGAAAGACATCGAAAACAAGAATGTTCATGAATGTTCAAGAATTTTTATAACGATAGAGTCAAAACTACAATTAAAATCTGTTACTCGGAGAGATTCGAATCTCGGTTTGGATATTCCTTAAATATGAAAAGCCAGCAAATATTATGAGATGGAGAATGCAAGAACAGCAGGAAGAGACTGGCCCGAGGATTACTTTGAAGGACGCCACTAAAAGAAGGTGTTCAGTCGTACACAATGTTTGTTAGTCGGCTGTTTTTTTCTCTTCACTTTCTCAATTCTTACGCTCTTTTACCCTCGCATCTTTCTTCGCACTAATCCTTTCCTTTCTTATTTCCGCTTACATCGTCTGTCCTTTTTTTCTCTCTCTCACTCGCTCATTTGCTTTTGTTGCTTTTCTGTTTATTTCTAAAAATGTCTTTTCTTTCACCATATCACGCTACTAAACTTTCTCCCATTTACTTCCGCTCAGGCCATCCGGCCGACATCTAATTGACTCTTTCTCTTCTGCTTGCTTCATTGCTGGTGTACACTTCTATGCGTCTTGTGTAATAACTAAAATTCTGTTTGTTGTGTATGAATCGCTTGTATCAGTGTAACGTATTATCGAACTTACTACTTCTCACCGCTTCATTTGTCGGTTTCTGGTGGATGATATTGCTTAATAGGCGAAAATTGACCTTTAACCTTTTCCGCTTCATTGCGTGCTCCTATTTCCACGCAAATTTTCTTTTAATTATTTTCTCCGCTTCTTTGACGTACACGCACTTACACGTCATACCAATTCTCCTCCCTTTCTTCCTACTTTCTCATCGCTCCATTTGCTGTTTCAACTCTAATCGATGTTTGTGTCAACGCTTCATTCACCAAAGTGAGCTATAGTCTTAATTCATTTCTATTTGCTTTCTATTCTATTCAACTACGTATTTATATCTACTCAACCTAATTAGTTATTTCTATTTAAACTACCTCTTATTTATGCTTAAATATTTAGCTTTAATTCTTATTTTATTTACGCCCTTTTTTTGCTTACTTGTTTTATATCCACTTAATTTGTTCTCTTTGGGGTACCTAAACTTTTATTGTGTTTAATATTATTCTGTATATACGCTTATGTGATCTGCTTTTGGGTGTACGGTAGCGAGCTTACAGAAGGATTATAGAAGTAAAATATGAGAGAATATTTTTGTAATAACCTTCTACAAAGTAAGAATAGAGGTTTATAGAAGGAAGAACAAGGTTTGTAAAATTGATAACACTATCATGCATATTTCTAAATGTTTTCTAAAGTTTGTTTGCTTACCGACCGTTAACACATTTTTGGTTACTGGATCATAATCAATATACACAATACAACCTTTGTCATGCAATGGTAAATCATCTCTTCTCGTAATTTCACACTGCATTTTACTATAATGCCAAACCAGAATATTACCTTCCGATGTTCCTGTAAGAACCTGTAACCATTTCAATGTTTTAATCATGTAAATTCAGAATTACCAATTTCTCCCTTGCATATTAAAAAAAGAAGCTAATTTTGTATTTATACTATACCTTGTCACCTAGAATCGGGGGTAAATCTAGAAGTTTCTTTTCCTCCATTGGCTCTTCTTCTTCTTCTTCTTCCTTAGGTAGTTCTTCTTTCGGTTTTTCCTCATCCGGCTTTTCACCTACTTCAGCAGCAGGTTGTTCTTCGTCATCTGCTACAGGTTCAATATCCTCATCTGATTGGTCATCGTCCATATCCGGTTCCACATCGTCGTCATCGTCTTTGTCGTCCATTGCTTGTTGATCTACATCATCATCAACGTCATCATCCACTGGTTCTTTTTCATCGTCTTGTTTTTCTTCATCGTCCGCTGCTGGTTTTTCCTCATCTTCTTCTGGTTTTGCAACTTCTTCGCCTCCTTCTGCTTCTTCTTCATCTTTGTGTTCTTCAGCTTTTGTTTCTTCTTCCTCTTCTTCTAGCTTGACTTTTTCCTTTTTTAGGTGTGGAACCAAAGCAAATGTATGCATATGTAATAATTTATTCGGAATTGTTCTAATTTGCCTTGAATACAGTTTATGTCCACCATATGATGATGCTAATTCCCAGAACATCAAATAACCAACTCCTGAAGAAAATTAAAAATTATTTTTAATATATAATCGATTAATATAAACATAGAAAAATGGAATGAAGTATGATTATTAGAGTTTCAAAACAACCCATTTTCGCATTTTCTGTTAATTTCGACTTTTCTTGTATGTTGATTCACTAGACAAAGGCCGCTGAATTTTTAGGGGTTTAATATTTATTCTTTTAGATGCTAAATATTAGTTTGTTAATTATTAAATAAATGTTCAATTTGTTATTTGTTATGAAATTGTGGTTATAAATATACGTACATACATTTATGTATAGGTATTTTAACAAATATTTTATTTGGTACTTTATCCGTCTTAGAATGCTTATTGATTATGTTCCTGACTGGTTTCGGATTTTTATCCATCGTCAGAGCAAATTCACCAAGTTCGTGTAGAGAGTTCACTTCAACGTAATGTTTCTGTTACACTCACACTTGTTGGTTGTATATATGTAGGGGTGTGGGGGTGATAACCTCCCCACATAATTATATACAACCAACAAACCAACAAGTGTGAGTGTAACAGAAACATTACGTTGATGTGAAAATTCTACACGAACTTGGTGAATTCTCTCTGACGATGGATGAAAATCCGAAACCGGTCAGGAACATAACCAACACGCTACGACGGATAAAATACCAGATGTTACCCAGCATTGCGGACCCACCCACATTTTCATATATTTTATTATTGCTATGGTTGGTTCCGTAGAGCTGGAAAGCAACAGAGATATTTTCCGCGATATTTTCCTGCTTCTTTTGTCATCCTAATGATGGGCGAACACCCGGAACCGGTCGATGACCAAAAAAAGAAGCAGGCTATCACGAAAAATATCTCTGAAGTTTTATTATTGTTTAATTTAGTCGACAAATAATTACAAAAAGGAAAAATTTAACATGTTAATATCATTTTATAAAAGTAGATTAAGTATAACATTATAGCATCTAAGGAATGGCAAATTCCAAAATTAAATGAAAAATCTATAAATTATAAAAGTTATCTATACATTTAAATGGCTACCTATTTATTTCAGAAGCTAGTCTCAATTTCATATAACTAGAGTATTTCATATAAAATTTTTCTTTGTTTATTACGTTCGAGCCATTTATTAAAAGTATTCTAAACTGAAGAAAATTTTATAAATCAAAAACAAAAATCCTTTGCTATAATATATTGAAACATATTTTATATTAAACATATTTATTTATTATATTATTATAATAAAGAATAAAATAAAATAATATAATAAAATAAAATTGGCCACGTAATAACCAATGGCGCAACAGCCCGTGAAGGGCCAAGGCTTACCAGACGGTGATTTGTATTGGGGTGCGTGTGGTAAGCCTTTATTCCGGCCTTTGCTACCTAAATGCGCCACCAACTGCAGTTTCCCACTTTTTATCATGATGCTGGATCAACACCGACTTTGCTCACACGGGAATCGAACCCCAAATTCTCGCACCAAAAGCGAGTTGGTGCTAGCCACTAAACCAACGCGTGAGGACAATATATTATTATTTATTTCAATTCAACTCAATTTATTTATTTGCTTGGGATTAACACGATACATATGAGTATGGTTCTTTCGGAATACAAATTCTTTTAAACAGAGACTTACAATAGATTGAAAAAAAGGAAAAGAGAATATAATGAACATGAATCAGTTCCTGCAATATTTATTACACGTAGAATGACTAAATAAACAGATAATAGCATAGGGCATGTTTAATTACTTTTCTGACAGAAACTGTCCCAGAGATAAAACTTTTTCTACATAGCTAAAGAGCGCTTTAATTCCTTCTTCTGTGTTAGGGTTCAGTAAAATTTGTGGCCAATTGTCTGTTAAATTATCAAAGTGAAAGAGCTGAATAATGGGACTATAAAAAGGGCATTCAATTAATATATGTTTAATATCCTCTAAAACATTTAATGTGCACAGTTCACAATTAATTAGAAATTATACCTAGAATATTTATTGGAAATTCTGACATTGTATTTTCCTGATGTTATTATCTTTGAAAAAATCTAATGTACCGGTATAGGGCTTTCAAGGTTAAATAAAAAGGTACTTTATTTAGAGGATTAAGAAGTTTTTACAATGGGTATTAAAATTAGAACTGGTCAAGCGTTGAGTATCTAGATTATGGAGTTCTTCACTAAATGTTTTAAAGATTAGAGGGATTTTCTTGAGTGACTGTTAATACTATGAACTATTGCTGGGCAGTTAATTGAAGTTAGAAATTTATTGAGTTGGGAGACCCAGTTAAATTTTATATGAGGATCAGTAATACCAAGAAATTTATTGAGACATATTTTTGGGTATCTCTTATCTTACATCTCAATATATTATTATTTTAAATATATTTTAAGCCTTAGTGCTCTCTCGACCTCACCGCAAAAGACTAATACACACGACTTTCATTTACAAAAAAAAAAAAAAAAAAAAAGAGAAGAAGAAGAAAAGCCACTACTTATAACTTTTCGTCGAAAGAGTTGATGTAAAATCGTTTCCGTTTAAATACGACACCGCGCTTCCTATAGCCGGCTTTCCTGACCACCCAGTTCTTTAATTTTAGAGTGATAAGCCTCTTTTCATTAATGAGGGCTGAGTGATGAAGCTAGACACTGAGGAGTATAAAATAGAATTATACTTACCACAAGTAAGTATTTTCGCTTTATACCTGCTGAATGAGGTGATTTCTGTCTTGTAGATTTGAAACATGTTGCACTTCTTGGATGCTAGTAATCTATTTTTAGTGACAGACCAAACTATGATAAAGTAATTAGGACCTCTTCCTTGAGTGCATAATAAGTTCCCATCAGAACTGTACAAACAATTTAAAGAAAAAAATTATTTTTTTAGATTCATAAAAAAAATTCCCTTTCCTAACCTCACGCAATAACAATAATATCTTATCACCTCAAACTTGCATATATATATTCCTTTTCTTTATATACTGCTTCAAAAACCGCTATAATTTGATATTCTGGCCATTGATGAACAACTATGAAAGGATTATCACCTTTTTCACATACTGCTATAATCTGGTTGGCTGCATTTGTCTAAAATAATACAAATATTGAAAAAACTTAATTTCCACTCTTTCTTCGGAGAGTGAATATTACAAATAGATAATCATATATGATGGAAATATTGGGTTATAGCCTCATATAGTCTTCCAATGCTACGGTATTTTAACGATACAATTGGAGAATTGGTTTTCTATGATATCGTCATGCATGTTTTAATAATTAGCCATCGAAATTCTGTCTTAACCGGTAGAGAAAGGAGAAGGAAAGCAGCAAACTGTATAAGATCTGGCCAACCTGTCTGCATCGGGAAACAGTGGGCCCAAAAAAGCTCAATGGTTTCCCTGAAGTTGTCTAAAGAGGGCAGCTCCCTCACACTACAGGGGCAAACCCCCTGGTTATCCTATTATCTAACGATTAAACGCTATGGACAGGATTAAGAAGAAGTATTTGCTATCACAAAAATTCATTAAAAGTCATTAATGTTATCACAAAAAGACATAGTATTAATAATTTGTCATTGTCCGGGTTATTGGGCATTCCTCCCTCATGAGGATATCTTGATGAGCAGTGGGTTAGATCGTCGTCTAGTGCAATGCAAAATCCAGAACTGACACACTCCCAACAACTCAATTTATTTCTAATGTGTTTGCGGCGAGCTAACATTCTTTACCAAAACATCCTGATGATGGATGAACGAACGATACGGTAGGAAGACCATAAAATGAAGCAGGATATCATGGAAAAATCTCTTGATGTGTACTAGCACTGCGGGACCAATCACATAATTCAATTGTTATAAATAAAGTAGAGTAATTGAGAGGAGCTTCGCATAGAGCATACCTCTTCTCAGTATTTTTTAAGCATACCTTTCAAAGTCATGAACAATAACTCCAAAAAAGAACTGATACAGTTCCATGGGCGTAGTCAAAAGGACAAGTGGGGAGCCGCTATCCCGAAGAAGACGTAGAAATCTTCTTTGTATCGCTTCAGTAGCATTAATATAATTTTTTGATAAGGTGGACAGACAGGAGAACAATATTCTAAAAAGGACGAATCAGTACAAAGTAACCATTATCTGAGTGTCCTTAAATTTGTTGGTCGTTGACTGTTAATAAAGCCTAAAATTTTGTTCGCTTTATTAACAGTCAATATGCAGCGTAAGTAGGTTGAAAGGTTAGTTATATAAGTAATATCAAGGTCCTTAATATGGTTTGTCTGTAATGTGTGTCATGTATAGAATACATGACAATAGATCAGAGAATCGGTGTTGAGTTGCATTTTATTAGCATTGCACCAATCAGCAAGACAATTCAGAGAATGCTGAAGCAAGCCAGCATCTAATATATATATATATATATATATATATATATAATTACTAAGACAATTAATACATACAAATTAATTAATTACATACCGCAAATGAACCGACAGCATTTCCACCCATACTTGGAATAGTCCGTATTTTTCTCGTTTTTGTGTTAAGAAAATGAATAAAATTTCCACTCTGGAAGGCTAGATGTTGTTCGTCTATCTGGCCAAGATTGTACGGTTTTTTGGGATTAAAACCAAAACAGTGACTGATGAATTTGTTAAGGAATTAATTCACAACTATTATAAATCTGAAAATTAAAGAGATTCCAGTGAATCAAATTTTAAATAGTGTAAGCAACTATGTTTCTTCATCATCCATAGTGCTTAAGTTATAGATTATATCAACCTCACAAACATTTAATTTGCAGAATTCCTTTTCAAATAAAAGCTATATCGCAAACATCCGTCTCTTTACGGATTACTATGCCCTTAGAGATCATGTTAAATTGCTAATAAAAGGTTAAGTTTAACCAAAAGTTAAAGGTGCTAAATTTTGGCTTTTTAATAGGGAGTTGTTTCAAAAGATTGGAGTTTGAGAAAATAAACAAGGTTCAAAGGTAGGCGACTTTATTAGGTAAAAAAGAAAGGAATGTGGAATAAGAAGAGATAAAAAGGGGAAGATAGATAGATAGATTCTACCGGGGGAATGGCTACTCAGGCTACGCCACCGCGACACCCCAAGGATCTATTGTGGCACCCCCCTAGTTGGAGACCCTCCCCCTATCCTGTCCTTAACCGAACTGTGGAATTGGGGGGGGGGCTCCCAGGTGGTCAATCAGAGCACCCGCCATCAGAGCACCCTCTCGAGTCCTGCTTGCCTTAGAAGACTTAATAGGTCCGAGAGAGGGCCCTGGCTGAGGCTTGTTGGCACCAGCTTCTCTTTACCAAAGAGGCGGTACCTTAGCCAGACCAGCCCCTCGCACTGACATACCACATGCAGTGCCGTCTCCTCTTCTTCCTGACAAAACCTGCACAGGCTATCCGTTGCCAGGCCCATGCGATGCATGTGCTTATTTAATCTACAGTGGCCAGTGAGAATGCCAACTGCTATCCTTATGGCCACCCGGCCTAGTTGGAGTAATTCTGCAGTTAGCTTGGGCGAGTAGCTATAGATAAACTTTTTCGCCTGTCTCTGGCCTGGAGTTTTGACCCACCATTCCCTTGATCGGTCCTGCATCCATAGCTTAATGGATGCACTAAAAAGGGGAAGCTGAAGAAGAGAAATTAATGAGAATTTATGGCGTATAAAGAAGAACTCTGAGTCAGTGTGTAAAGTGAATTTGCTCTGTGCAAGTCTGTGTTGTCACACTGTCTAAAAAACGCATCCTGAAGATGGGCGAACGCCCGAAACCGGTCGATGACCACAAAATGAAGCAGGCTACCATGGAAAATGTCTCTGATGCTGAATAAAATTATGCCGCCAAAGGAAGAACATCAGTTAAAATTTCTTCGTTTCAGCTACAGCAAAGGAAATATTTAGAGATTTTTTATTTCACCCAACTTTTCAACGTAATAACAGAAAATTCTTTTCTAAAGCTAGATTCGCACAAACCGTATAAACTGGACAATAAACTTCCAGGGGAAGTAGCCTTAATGTGTATAACATGGGCGGGTTGTTTCTATTTTTATAATAAAAGGGATCAAAGCCAATAGCTACTCAATTTGAGGATTTCCTGCGCTTTAAACCATAGTATCTTATAAAAGAAATGCCTAAGAGAAGTCAGTGAAACGCATAGTAACATCTCAGAGACAGGATCTTACTAATCTGGTACTTTGGAATTTGACAATCCACAAGCATCAAAAACAGATGAATGCTGTGAAACTATGTATAGAAGCTAGAGTAGCTTTGGAGGAAAGAAAAGAAAGTGGGGGGGAGAGAGAGAGTGGCGCGTAATTTAACCCAATTATATCTTCATTATTAGATGGTCTACTCTAAACTAGCACTTCCTTGGAAGAAGATAGCTCTTGTAATGTTGGCAAACATAGTAAAATTTGGAATTAAAGGCGCATGAAGTGGTGGAGAAATGACTATCCCTCTTCTTTAAGGTTCTTGGCGTCCCTGCTTACAATGACATGCTCAACAATCATACCAAAATACTAGGGGAGCTGCAATAAATCTTCTAGATCTCAGCTGATTTAGCTTTAAAGATATTCCCTTTAAACATGTAACAACTAAAATTCTAATTTAGTACCTTCAGCGCAGCCTGATTCACTGTATAAAAAAATATTTTTGGAACAAATTTTGAAAAAAATTCTTCATAAATCTAGAGGAAACTAGATATTTAAAGCATTTTCTTTCATAACAAAAGTAATCCTCGTTTTCAAATGATCCAACATCAATTCTACATTAAAAATCCTATCAAACCAACTTTTAGCTTGTACCTACATGATTTTTGCTATAAAAAGCCTATTTGGCCAATAAAAGCCTTCAAGTTTCCAATAAAGGATATTGTCAGCAACTGATATTTTTGCCTTCACTCTATCTGTAATAGAGAATATGATCTTTTAGATTTCCGCGGCCACTTTCATGAAAACCACTTGAGTTTCTGGGTTGAAACCGGGTCAGTGGTTTGCTGAAAACTCTGATTACTACTGATTACTGGGCAGAAAAGAAAAAATAAAAAAAGAATATATTTGAAAGTCTAAACATGAATGATAGGCAATAAAAATCATTAATATATGACAGAGATAGTGCTTATGAGTTTATGAATTTTCTCAAAGAATGTAAAGAAATTAAAATTAAACTTTTTAGAAAATAATTTTAAAATGTTGCACATAATTTTTAGATATTAAGGATACACTACGCCGATGCTTTTCCTTTTCAAAGTAGAATTCTTGCTTAAATATGGAAATGGTTTCAATGGTGGAACTATTTCTATTTCAAAAGCTAAGACAATCCTTTCACAAATATCTTCTTCGCCTTCAATTTCAGCACTTTCCTCACGTTCCTTTAAACCTTTCTCATCATCTTCTTCTTCTCCTTCTTCTTCCTCTTTTCTTTCAAATGGCTCTTCTTCTGTTTCCACATAATATTCTTCTGGTTCGGAAAATACAGCTTTATCTTCCACATACATATCTATACCGTGTTTTTTTTTCACCACATCAATTCTTCTCAGCATTTCATCTCTTATTATGTTATCCAATGTAACACATTCTCCAAATATATCTTTTTCATAATCTTCTAGATCTTTTTCTTCATCAAATCCAGGCAGATCTGTTTCACTATATCTATGTTCACCTTTCATTTCTTTTTCCATAAGATCATCAAAAAATTGAATAATATAATCTTTCAGAAGCTGGGATTTTTTTTCTTTATCTTCTGCTTTCTCTTCTGTTTCAGATAACACATCTACTTCCTCATCTTCTATCTGTTCTTCTCCTTCTTCAGCCAATCCTTCAAACACAAGCTGTTCTTCCTCCTCGAATTCTTTTTTCTTTTCTCTTTCAAATCTCCCTCTACACAGACCTAATGAAGTTAAAGTAGATTCTGAAGATTCAGCAAGTAATCCCATTTCCCTTTCTATTTGTGCTATAATTTCTTGCAGTATTTTGATTAATTTTTTAATTTGTTTAGATGTCAATACTATCCGCTTATCCAACCATTCATCCTCTAACATATCTTCTATAATTTTTTCCATCTCTTCATCTTTTTCTTTACAGACTTTTGTTTCAACTTGTTCACCTTCTCCTATTGCTTCTTGTTCTTCGTCTAGTGCTTCCATACAAACCTCTCGCTCTATCTCTGGAGGATACGGCTGGTCGATTTTCACTAGGTCTTTTCTGAAATTTTCAAGTAATCTTTTCAAAATTTTCATTCTTTTGTGCACTTTGTTCAAATCTAGTGATTCTTTAATTTTTTTAATATAAACTTTTTCTTCAATTTCCTCTCCGCCCCATGCTTCTCCCATATACATACCCCCTTCTCCCATATAATATTGTCCTTCTCCCATGTACATTTGCCCTTCATCGCCATAAATGTGTTCATCTTCCATAGATACTTGCTCTTCTCCCATATCCGTTTGCTCTTCTTCTATGTCTGTTAGCTCTCCTTCCACGTAAAATTGCTCTGAATCTTTGGTTTTTTCTTCTGCTTCGGCATTATTAGTATCCATATGTTCAGATTATACAGAAAATCTATAAAAATAAAAAAGTAAATTAATAGTTTTGTTGGAATGTTACGTTGCTAAGTACTTTAATAAATCAGGGATAATTGTTGCTAAGCAAAACAATATTTGATAACTTACTAAAATAAACTATTTATTAACAAAAACTTATTTAAGCAAATGTTATTAATACATTTTAACTCAGACAATTGCGTAATTTAAGATATTGTTTAAAGAAAAGTGGAAAAACATTAAATTCAAAAGTTGGAGGGAAGTGACGGAACAGCTGAGTTATTAATTCAATATGCGAATGCGTTGTGAAAGTTCGAATAGTAAAGTTATGGGGTGATCTGTTTTGTTAAAAAAGAAATGTCAATCATTGTGAAGGACCCTTGTGGACTTATATGTATTGTGTTGACCTATGTTGCAGTATTTTATGCTGATTATGTAGTTGTAAGATGGGTAATCATGCAGACAATGCAAGACAGGTATTAAACTTTATTTTTAGGTTCATGTATTGTTGATAACCATAGAATGTTTATTCAGTTAAAAATTTGTTTGTTTATTTCTAGTTTATGGGCACCATTTCATGCAGTTCTTTTCAACACAGTGATATTTCTCGTATCATTTTCTCATTTAAGGGCAATGTGTTCAGATCCTGGTGCAGTTCCCTTACCACAAAGTAGGATGGATTTTTCAGATTTTCATTCAGGTTTGTTTTTTTTCCTTCTGGTTAATAAAGGGATATTATAAAAAGGATTGTTAACATACCTACTAATTGGTCCCGAAATCTGAAATCTAATTGATACTGAATTATTCAGACTATTTTGAAAAAAAATTATCTAAGCCTGCTGTTTTGAAGGAGATTGCATCTCACAGTGCGTGCATCTGATAGTTAACATCGTGTTTATTCATCCATTTCTTCAAAACTCAGAAAAACAACTAGTTAAATAATTATTTGTAATTTTATAATTTGTTTTTAAAAAAAAACTACAGGCTAGTTAAAAACATAAAAACTATTCACCTTTAAGGTCGAACTTAATACTGACTTATTTATTTTATTTAATTGTGTCCATTTTCTTTTCTAATCAGTGTTAACCAAATTTTGAAGCACCTCTGCAAAATATTTTCAAAAGAATCCTGAGAATTTTTCTCGAAATGCAAACCTAAAATGGCTTTTTTCTTTCAGGAATAATTTGTTCAGTCATTTCCTGTATCCTTGTTATTTATTTTCATTTATTTATTTACATTTTCTCGCAGCCCAATAAAGAAGATTATCCAATGTTAAGTTATATTATATGGGATTTTGTTATATAAATTAACACACTAAAACCTATTTTATCAGGATCTGATGCTACTCTTATTCAGCATGAAGACTGGACTGTTTGTACACGATGTGAAACCTATAGACCTCCGAGAGCTCATCACTGTCGGATTTGTAAAAGGTGTATTCGACGAATGGATCATCATTGTCCATGGTATTATATATTATAGTAATTCTGTTCGGATAATTGTAATTTATACATTGCTATTATTATTAATTGTTTTTAGGATTAATAATTGTGTCGGAGAGAGGAACCAAAAATTCTTTATACAGTTTCTTATTTGTGTGGGTATACTTTCGGCTTATGCATTAATTTTAGTGATTATATCTTGGGTCCAAGCTTGTCCTGGTTGCAGTAATGAGATTACCGTTAAACAATCAAGAATGTAAGTTTTTAAGTAATTTACTTCATTTTAACAATTTATAAGTTTCTTTGTAATCACTAAGAGTGTTTCAATCTAAAACAATAAATATATTTGTCTATGTGGATTTTTCAACACAAAGCTGAAAAAGACGGTAACCTGCATTTGCTAGTTAGTATTAGTCATGATCTGATTGCACCTCTGACAACTCCTCCGGGTTATGCCTGGGGACGAACTTGTTTCTTGCGTAGATTCATTTGAGCTAGAGACTCATCCAGCTTATTTCCAGGTCAGATTATTCATATTCCATCAACTTTAGGACAGGTTATTGAAATGGACTATGTTTTAAAAACTAGAAGTTCTGATTCTGTCGTTTAACAAAAGGTTTTGAACAAGTTAATCCCAGTCTGCCAATTTACAATTTCTTTTTTTAATTTTTCACAATTTCCTCGAAGTCTAAACTTTGCATATTACTACATTATAACCTTTTTTCGCTTTTCATTTGGGAACATCTTTCTGGGAAGTTTAATTTGGAGTTTTCCTGAGAAAATCGTAGCGTTTAGCCTTCTCCTAGAAATTCATTTTATATGTTGAATCTATATGGTTCTTCTTATTAAATAAAAGGTATTTTAATGTTTAAAATTCCCGTGTTTAAAAAAAAAAAGTTAATTGGTAGATGAGGATTTTTTTAGGAGAAAACCACACGAGGTTTCACCCGAGGTTCTTTTTTTTTTTTTTAGAATACACTGTATAATCCTAGTAATGGAAAGCAGTCTATTTGGTATATTTGTGTTGGCCATATTGTACGACCAACTTGAAGCGATAGCCAACGATGAAACGACTATAGAACAGGGAGCAAGAGGAAATGTACCCATACATAAGGTTATAATGAGTCAGGTTTGTCGCCTTCCTTGCTATAGCAGTGTAGCCTCTGTTAGAACTACCCTTAATGCTCATTCTGTTTAACATTTTTATTACAAAGCAGGAAAGTTGATTTTTGTAAATAATATTAAAATCAATGAAAAAATAATCTAGTGAAAAAGAAAAAACTGTTTTATTAGAAACTATTAGTCATAAAATTAAGAAACAAATCATTAAACCTCGAATTACTTTCACAAAAAAAAAAAGTTGGTATTTTCATATTTTTTACACCGATAGTCTTTTTCAGTGCGCTTTTATTAAAAAAAAAAAAATCTAGACTTTTTTATTTTCCATTGTGGACCACAATATTTGCTGCAGGCTATATTTAACAAAATGATTCCACTGATGTATATATTAACAAATTTTTAGCCGTACTTTCATAATTCTTCCGTTCACTGCATTTTATAAATTTAATATGATAGTTATGTAAAGATTATATAATTCTTGACTAAGAGTTTTTTATAATTTACATTAAATGATTAAAAATCGTTTTGATGCTTAATAAAACGAATTCAAATTTGGTGTTGTACGAGTCTTTGAAACTTAAATCAAAACTAAAAAGTTGTTACTGTTTTCGTACTTCGGTGAAAATAAGTAATATGCCAACATAAGTTTATATAACGTTCCTGAATCCGAAGAATTATTATTCTGAAAGGCAAAAATAGTGTTAATTCCTCTCTGTCAGAAATATTCCAAAGTATTTTTGCCCAAGGTTACCTTATTCTTAAAAATTTTTAATTATAGGAACTTCTCACCTAACTGGTTATACTAAAACTAAAAAATGTTATCTTTTGTTATAGTTTATTCTCGTTAATCATTTTTTGAAATAGTTAATTTAAAATTTTTATTTAATTCAAATTTTTTCAGATATATTTTGCTTCTAGGAAATACTCGCGTAAAATTAAAAGCGAATGAAATTCGTTTAAATTACTTGTCGGGTCTGTTTGTACCAATGATTATTATATAAACCAAATTTTTCTGCACGTCGCACTTACTATTTTTCTATAAGACAGTCCAAACCCTAATAAACAAACATCGAGCCACCTCTCACACTTTAACTATCCTTAAGAAAAATAACAAGAAGCTGTGGGACTAGACTGGAAATCCTGTTCCTAATCCAAATCGTAGATGGATTCATCTGAGATTTAAAGACGCCGGAACAAATTCGACAAATAATCCTCAATGTTTCGACACCCTCTAAAAATGTTTGAAGTCATCTCAACTCAACCCTTATAATCTTTTGTAATGCTTCTTCTATCTCAGAAACTCCACTAAAAGGCTTCGAAGAATCCGGAACAATCTAGAGATTTTCCCTAATAAATCCAATTATTATTAGGGATCTTACAAAACCTCATTAGATAAGCTGCATCCAACAGCAGGTTCGTTAACAATGAACGGGAGGAAGGTGCCTACCGAATCTAACTCTCCATACCAGACATTCCTATGTGACTTGGCATCTAGCCTGGGAGTACATACCTGGTGGAAAATAGCATTTCCAAATAGACTTACTTAAAATCACACATCTCGCTTTAGGTGCCGATGGATTTCTATGTTTCCTTATCTGTTACGTTGATTCAAAACCTTGTGATCAGAACCTCAAAACGAAGAAGAAGTCAATTCTCTTAATTCCTGGAAAGAGAGGGGGGTGCATTTAATTTAAAGAAGCAATCAATAAGCCATATTCTTGTATAAAATGAATTCTGTAGTGCTTCAAAAAGCGGAAAGTGGGTTGGCTAGGCCTATTAAACTGTACTAAATTTAGCTACTCCTCCACTGCATATTTCTTTTTAATAGAAGAAAAAAAATAAAGGTTTATCAATTTATTGTAATTCAATTAAACAGTTTCATTTTCCGGAGATTTTCACTTGGACCATATTGACGTAAAATAATTACTCTAGACAATGTGTTTTAGTACTACGGGACCATGGGGTAAAATTCTAATAAATTGGATTATTATTATTAAAAAAAAACTCGCAACAATTTTAAAACCTAAAAAAAGGATTTTAGATATTACATTAACCAAATATTTTTAATATTTCTTTTGAGGTATAAATGTTAAAAAGAAAATTATATGTGAGTGCATTTCTGGGAATTGATATTTCTTTTGAATGATTTCTGAATTTATCTATTGTTAAAAGATATTCAAGAAATAGTACTACAACTTTGTACGT
The DNA here is from genome assembly GCA_011037195.1 of Triatoma infestans. NCBI lineage: Eukaryota > Metazoa > Arthropoda > Insecta > Hemiptera > Reduviidae > Triatoma > Triatoma infestans. The sequence goes on along the minus strand of JAAEAF010013734.1, from coordinate 43,072 downwards.
CAGCCATATATTTTCTTTTTTGTTTGTATCGTCAGTATTATTTTGTATCATAGCTATATTTTTATATTTGTCTTATATTACCATTTATTTATTTATAAATGAATAAATTTTATTTTGGTGTTACTTATACCAAAGAGATTAATTAAGATTCAAGCAATAATTTATTCCATTTTTGTGTTTTTATTAATTTTAATAAAGTACTGAAAAGTTTATAATTTTGAAAGTTTATAGTTATTTTGCAGGTTTTTTTTTAATAAAATATGACCGAAATGATATTACTAACATATCTTCCAAGGCTTTATTTTTTTTTTTCATTTGAGCTTTAATTTTTGTACATAAGTCCTACACGATCAGATTAAGAAAAAATAATTTCTTTATTACTCACCAAGAGTCTTGACTTCTCTACTTAGTACTGTCATAAAAAACCTTTCTGAGGCTGAATTTCCAAACTGAAGACTGTCATTTTTATATGGATAGTTCTGTAGAGAATTTTTCTTTTTTTTGTGCAAATACGGTTTTCAGTATCTGTAATTTAGTATTTTTTTTCTTTTACTTGAGCATGCTTCGGAAGTTATGTATTTTATCGTCCTTCAAATTAGCTACAAAATGAGATTAGCTTCAAGAGTCTTTCAGAATCGGACAGTAATGAAAGAACTTCTCAATGAACGATCACTGCTTTAAAGCATATAAAGGGTGGTTACATGCAGTGAAATACCAATACCCTGCCGCATGTTTAGGGACAATAGCAGGGATTAGTTTATTTTTCGAATTTACATTGGCCGGCATGTATCCGATGAATGATTAGCCAGAACACAAGGACGATGGCATTATTTGAATCACATAATTGAAAGCGATAATAGAATTACATTCTTTACTTTAAAAAAAGAATTATATTATTAAGATACATTTTCCCGGCTAAATTATTACAAAAAACGAAAGAAAAGAAAAAGGCTAAAATGGAAAAGATATGTAATTAAGCATTTATGGTCTTATTTTATGTGTTTAACAATAATAATCGTCCTAAAGTTTTTGAACATTCCATTGATTTTAATATTTTTCATTTTGTTTTTTCAAGAAAGTGTAATATTTATTGCTTTTACCTTGGCTATTTTATACTTGATAATCTTGCCATTGAAATTGTAATATATATATAAATAAAGTAACCTCATTTAATGAAAAGATGTTCATACGATGAAGTTTAAACAACTGTTAATCATAGATCAGCTGCAGCGATTTTGATAAATGAATAATAAATTAGTGTGCTGCAGATATTTTCAGTTAGTTTTTACATTTCCTTTAACTTGTATATTATTTTTTGTATATTGCTATTGTATATTTTGTTTTAAACAAATTGTGATATTCATTGTCAATATATTTTTTTTCATCCTAAAACTATTTTAAGTAGAATAAGTTTGCTTGTTTTTTTATTTTATATTTACATTAATATGTATATGTACTTATTATAATAAGTAATATTATAAAATTATATTAATCGATAGTGTGAAAAAATATATAAATAAATGAACAAAGTTTATTTAATTTGAATTCATCATTTGAAGATATAGTTCTGGTAATAATAACCAGTGTTATGAGATAAAAGCTCATTAGATAATTTACTTCCAAATGAATTGAGAAAATTAATAATTTTTATCTTAATAAATTAGAAAATATGCTAGTTTTTGCAACATTTTTATTCTCCAACATTGTTTGTTTTACTATAAATCGGACTAGGTGTTGAATTAACAAACAATCATGAAAATAAAAATATCAAAACAATCATTTTTCTTAAATAAAAACTCCGCTAATATATACATACATATCATTGCCAATTAAAATTTGGACTGAAATTTTTTTAATAAAATTGTTTTTAAAAAACAAAAAAAAATTAACGATACAAATTGTAGAAAACAAAATTTTGTACACTTATAATTCTTTTCTATTATCGAACATTTATTTTAGTTTGATTGCTCAAAGTTGTTTTATTTACTTTGTTTAGTATATTCTCATTTTATTGTGACGAAATTTAAACAAATTATGAAAAAGAAAAACTAATGCATTTGCTATGTGTTACATATCAATAATATTGTTTAATACTATTGTAATTTGATAATAATGTAATCATTATAAAAAATACCCTGGTCTTTTGCTTTGAACTTCTTTTTTTTTTTTTTTTTTTTTTTTTTTTTACATATATTATTCCACTTATATTTTCTAAAACAAACATTTGCTCAAGAACTGTCAAAATGTGCACGAACGTAAACGTGATAAGGAAGAAAATTCCTTGATTTTCTAGTATTTAAACTGTCTTACCGTGAAAAAATTGTATACGAGCTTGTCCTACATGCTTTAATTCTATACTCTTTATGATACCAAAATCGTGGGAAAAAAACAAAAAAAACTGGACAAATAGTATAGAAAAACAGGAGCCAAATCCTTTGGAGCCATAGACCATGAAGGTTCTTGATCGCCATATAATTTTTTTTTGCAGTCCCTTTGGATGAATTTACAACCATGTTTGATTGTAATTCTAGCTTTCCGATTTTACTCTTACGGTGTTGGTTCAACATGATATGGCCCCCGTGCAAATATGCAATGAAGAGCCGCGATCAACAACAGTTATATTAACTATCTAACTGAGTTAGAAAAAAAAGGCTATGAAGTCCCAACCAATTTTCATGGTTCAACCCTATAAGTAAGCTGAAATGTTGCTGTTTTAACATTCTAGGGCGCAAAGATAACGAAAAATACATGAAAGAGAGTTGGTTTTACATCGCAAAGGCAAGTAAACTGAAGAAGCCTCCTACTTCATTAAACGAAAACTTAACGACCCTTATCCATAGTACACTGTACAAATTTTATTAATGGCATCGACGATATCAATCAAGTCCGGCGGTTATATCTGCGAATTACCGCTTACATGAAGATTTTCTAAATGAATACAATATAACTAACAAGTTGCTAGACCTCTGTTTTTTTAAGAAATACTGCAAAATAAAGATTTTTTTACTATATATTCTCATCTTAAGAAATATATATATACATATATAAATCATCTGAAAATTGACAAAAATAGTGTATTCCACCAAAATTATTCTGTCCAACGATGGGTGCAATGCTGATTCGTACACACATAATACAGTCGCATTTCTTCCTAAAAAAACATTAAAAAAAATGTATATAGAGCTTCAGAGATTGAAAGAACGAGTTAATCTCTTAAATTACCAGTATCATTTTTCTGGATTTACTCCTATTCTAGAAAATAATAATATTTATCACCAGAGATACTTTTCGTGATAGCCTGTTTCTTTTTGTGGTCATCGACCGGTTTCGGGCGTTCGCCCATCATTAGCATGTTTTTGTCACTCAGTGTAATAACATAGGCTTGCACAGAGCAAATTCAGTTGATACACTCCTCCTTTATCTTCTTTAGTGTATCAACCCGAAACCGGTCGGTGACCTCAAAAAGAAGCAGGTATCACGGAAAACATCTCTGATGTTTTCCAGCTCTGCGGAACCAACCACAACAACTAATATTAATACTTACTTCAGCTCTTCTTGTTTGAGCCTGGAAGAATACTGCTTCGCGGTGATTACATTTTGGGCATGGATGTTGTTCAGTACGTGGTAAAGTTGGATCTGATATAACGTCTGATACTATATGAGTTAATTCGCTAAAAAAAAAAAAAAAAATTAATTAATGAATAATTTTAGACTGAATCAAATATTAACAATAGTTACGTTTGGCTGTTGATAGCTCGGGCCAAGCACAAAAACTTCTTATCTTTGAGAGTTTATTCGACGTTTCGACACCTTTGGTGTCCTTCCTCAGGAACTACATGTGAGAAACAACTTAGAAGCATTATAGATTAGATGTATAACCGAGATATTACCAACACAAATGTATATAAAAATTTAAAAATTAAATGAAAAAAAAACAGAACACTAAAAGGAACACAAAGGTGTCCGAATAAACTTTCAAAGTTTTTTTTCTTTGGCCTCAGCCAACCAACATTTTGCTTGTTTTAATAATAAAATTTTCAAAAAACTTACTCAATTTCGTGCATAATTTTATTGACATAAATACAATTACTGTCTGCTAACTGTTTATAATCACAATTTCTGCACTAAAAATAAAATATATTAATATAGTCTGGAATTTATTTCAATAATAGCACTCGAAATAAAATATGTAGTAAACTTTACTAACAGCGTATAATAGGACTTTGTTTTCTTTATCTTCTTTAGGGTAAAGCATATTATTGCTGCAACATGAAGTTTGATTGAAGAACGATATTAGTTCTAGGGTATATATTATAATTCATACAAAAAGTACGATTAATCTCTAACAGTTGCAAAATAACTTAATTACACGTACTTTGTAACCTAACAAACTGGTACAACATGAAAATTAGATCTAAGAATAGGATTTCACAACTATTAAAAACAGATTCAATGTTGATAGCTACTTACCATTCTTGGCAAAATCTAATGCCTACGAATCCAGGTCCATCATCATGTGTATCGTACCCACTGATTGGCATGTTTGAAAAGTAATGAAAAGATGTTCAACTCACAGATATCGCTTCAACTTCGTTAGCCCTAAGTTGCTTCGGAATAACAAATTATTATTAACACAAGTAAAGTTATAAAAGTGCAGGTTAACTTTGATTTTTCCAGACAATAGTAAATTTTCATATTATCCACCAGTTGGCGGCACTTTCATTCTTCTTTTTTGCCTTTAGTGTTAAAAGATTGTAGTTTTTGCTGTATATTCAAAATAGTAATTGAACTATTTCTTAATCTGCTGGGAATTTTAAATATACACTATTAAAAATATTCTTTCGTTAGAATTGTTTTTAAAAAAATAAATAGATAAATAGGAGGTTTTTTTTAGCGCGCACTATTCCCGCCTGAATTGCATGTATTTCAAGTTTTGTTTTTGATGTAGGCAAATTGTGAGTTTAAATGATATATTGAGTGAATGAGTGGCTCATTTTATTATGGTATGTTTGCGGTTCTTCAAATACTGCAACAATGTTGAATATAGTGCATCTAATTGACCAATTAAAATTGGGTTATGGTAAATATTAACATAACATAATAGAACAAATTTATATGGTTTTAAGAAAAGAAGTTCTTAATTTGATTTATCCATTAACTATATTCAAAAGCTCTATCTTTCAAGGAAGTGTTTTATGCAGACGTTTTTGACGTTGTATTACTTTTTTTCAGTTTCTTTCATTTTGCTGTAAAATATTTAATAACCTCTGAAAACTTAAAAAATCCCGAACATACTTGAATCATATCGATTGCATTATAATTATTCAGTAATTTCATGTTGCTTTATCTGTAGACGAATATGCTTTCGTTTGTCAAACAGTGTGATAACATAGATGTGCACAGATCAAATTTAGTTTATACACTAGTGCTCTGTGCAAATCTATGTTATCACACTGTTTGACAAACGCATCCTGATGATGGGTAAATGCCCAAAACTGGTCGATGACCACAAAAAGAAGCAGGCTATCACGGAAAATATCTCTGATGCTTTCCTGCTCTGCGGAACCAACCCAACAACAAATATGTTTTACTTCTAAAGTAATAAAAGATTTATTTGAACGTTTAGTCTCTATTTATTTGTTCATATATATTATGTTCATAGGTGTCCGTACTCAAGAGGATTTGGCCTATAAGAAATTAAAATGTCGTGAAAAAGATGTTTTTATGTTTGACGAAGAGGATTTGTGGTGTCCATTATTTACTGCACGATTTTGTACAATATCAAATAGGCATAATTTATTGGCCTTAGCAAATGAAGATGGAAAACTATTGATTCATGATGTAAATCAATCAAGTAAAGATCCCTCCTGTATACCCAGTAAGTAACTATATGTATTTTGACAATCTGTATTCAAACAGTATTGAATTTGCTTTATGCTTAATAATAAACGATTCTTTAATTTTTACAGCAGTCCAAGCACACAATAATGCAATATTTGACTTTGCTTGGAGTAATTTTGAAATGAATATTTTAACTGCCTCTGGTGATCATACTTGCTGTTTGTGGGACGTAGCAGAAAGCACTATCAAACCTTTAACATGTTTTCAAGGACATACGCGCAGTGTGAAAACTATTGCTAAGCCGCCTGATGAACGTTGTAAGTATTGCGATCGTAATCAAAAGATTTTAGTTCTGATTTTCTTGTTAACAATTCCAATGATTTTATTTGAACTTAATATTAATTTACTTGTCTAGACCTATAACTTTTATTTGAGACTTTTGTAAGGAAATTTGATTTTAGGGTAGTACCGATAGGAGGTGATATGTTAATCTTCTGAAGTGTTTTTGGTGTGATGATGTGCTGTATGTGTGTTTTAGAGTTTTAGCACGAGAGGTTTTGTAAAGGGGCCTTGTGTATATGTAAGTTCTAAGAGAGAGTGAAGTTTAAGAAATAAGTAGTGTCACCACCAAATTAAAATAAATTTATTAACTTTACAAATAGTTATTTATGAATTTGAATAAACTTATAATTATTGCAGAATCACTTATTTAGTTAGATTAATTAAACTCAGTGGTAACACATAACTGGCACTGAAATTAAGAGAGCGGCTTCTGAGACAAATGTTCTGGTTGAATGCAGAATTTTACTGTTCTGTGTTGTAAGACAACTGGAGAAAGAATGCTTTTCTTGGTAGTCGTTTCATTTGTAGAAGGGCTAAAAGATATTGCTAAGTTCCGCGACTTCTCTTGTAAAGGCGCGTTCTCACGAGTCAAGTTAACTAAACAACTAGTCCGATTTTAGTTAATCAGCAAAAGTTGAATACGACTTGGATCAGTTTTGGTTCATACGTTTCAAGTGAAATCGATCAAACCAAACAAAAAAAAAACCCACGAAAAACACGACACGGAGCACTCCATGAGTTGAAAGCAAACTGAGAGGCCAATTGGGCGGTCAGGAGGTTCACACTTGTCAACTTGAAAGATGACTCAGACTTGAACGATAAAGTTTGAGAGACATTTTAGTGTTGAGTGTATCAACTGTATTTGCTCTGTGCAAGTCTATGTTATTACACTGTTCAACAAAAACTCCTGATGATGGGGGAACGCCCGAAACCTGTCGATAACCACAAAATGAAGCAGGCTATCACGGAAAATGTCGCTGTTGCTTTCCAGCTCTGCGGAACCAACCGCCACAAGGATAAATTTTGACTCGGTCAAACTTTTCTTGATCCACAAAAAAGTTGATCAACTTTATTGAAACGAAAGGTTCTCACTAGGTTTTCATTCAGCTTCTGTTGAGCAACTAAAATCGGTCATCTGAACTTGACTCGTGAGAACGCCCCATAACGATGCCTTTTTGCCAACCAAATGCATTTTTCTTTCAAATAATAATTTTCTTCAAATAAAATATATTTCCAAGATTATTTCAATTTTTCCCATTTGCTTCTTCCACTACACTTCCCTCTAAGGTTTCATTTCCATATAAGTAAAGTAAGGTAATGCCTATTTTTTCAGGCATACTTTACCTTCTAAAGATGTAGGTACAACAAATGTACATATGTTAATGACCGATATCAATTAATATTAAAAAAAATCTATACACCTGGAATTGCATCCAGTGCGCAGCTACCGCGGTGCCTCATTTCAATATAAATTTTGATTCAGATATCTATATATTATTAAGAACCATTAAATGTACGCTAAAATTCCCGAGTTTGAAGAAAACCGGTTAACCGGAAGTGCGACTGAATGGTAGTATAATTTTTCCCGATTTTCTCTAAAAAAGCTTTTGAAAAATATTTTTTTTTTCTAAGAGATATTGTTTTAAGGAGAGGAGCAGCATAGTTCTCGAATTGCCGTAACAGAAAATCATATAACTTTTGTCATTTAAAATTATTTTAGGTATATTTGCTACGGGCGGACGTGATGGACTTATTATATGCTGGGATACAAGAACCAATAATGGGGACACACATGTTCGACCAGATATAATCATCAGATATCCTCATATTAAACCGACTCCTACTATAGGTTTGTTCGACTAAATAATAATATTTATATATTGAAAATAACATTTTTAACATACGATAGGTTTTACTTTTTTATTTTTGAAATTTTAGAAAGTTCTGCTAAAAGAAAATTAAAAAAAAATCTGAATAAAAGTGTTCAGACGAATCATGACAGTATTACTGGACTTATTTTCCAAGATAAACACACTCTTATTTCTTGTTCAGCTGGAGACGGGTAAGTTGAATTTTTCATTTTATTAACACTGATTAATTTTCATTAATCCCTTCTTAATACACCTTATTCTGTTCAGAAAAGTGAATATCATTCACAGTGGTAAAAGGTAATATGACAAACAAACATTTTAGTTTTGGGTATAACTCGTATGCAACAAAATAAACCATGATCAGTGTTTCTAGCTTTTTTTTATACATTGTTCAAAAAATTTATATTTCTCCGCTTCTCAGCAAGTAAAAAGGAATTTTACGTCATTTTTGGGGGGAAATAGCTCCAAATTCTGTATAAGACTCTTTTCATTACTAAAAAGTGGGGGAACTTAGTTAGTTAGTTATATGGCAATTAAAAAATTAGCAATTTTGAAAAAATAATAATACAATTGCGTTTTCATTAGTAAATTGGCCCTTAAATGTGACAAATTTCATGTTTTTTTTTTTTTATATAATAAGCTTTAAACCACCTATAAGAATCCATTTTCTCGCTAGAGTATATTCTACGATCTATTAACGTTGGCATGATATCAGAAATAATATGTTGTTAAAGAAAAGAAAAAAAACAGAATTATTTTATTCTGATAGTAGTTCTAGTGATGTATTAGTATATAATGCGTTAAATAATGCCTTACTATAATTTCTTTGTAAAACTATTTCAGATAATACGACAGTCACTCAGGTAGTTATAAGATATGAGTGTAATATACTTGTTAAGTCTTCTTTTCCATAATTCAAGGGTAAGTCATTCATCCGAAGATAAGCAGTGAAAAAAAAGCAAACACATAATTGGGAATTATTTTCCTCTTCAAAATGAAACTATCAGCTCCGTGGAAATTGTTTGAGGTTGAATAATGAGCCAGAAGTCACATTTCGTTAAATCGGAATGGATGTTCAATAATTTTGCCTCTAGTTAGAGACAAAAAATTGACAGTTTAGCTGGCAGTAAATGAAGAGCCATTGTAATGGTGGATATTCAGACCGATTATTGGAGATTAGAATAGTGTAGTTTTCAGCTCTTTTGTCTTAATTGTTTTCATTATTCAGTATTCTGAAGAATACTTCGTACATTGTTTTTTCAGTGCACGCTCTATTTTAAGAATGGGTTCGAATTTTGGTCATATTGTGGCTAGTTATGTTCTTAGAAATAATACGATTCTTGCCAACATCCTTATTTTTTTTTCTAATTTGCGCTCGTTCGGCCTCTTCTTCATTTAGTTGGAGCTCTAGATGGTCTTCCCAGTGTGATGCTCGTCGTTGAGAGAACCACGATTAAAATTCAGCAAACCAGTTCAGACCTATTTCACAATCGTAGAACATCTTAGCTCTAATATCTATTAACTATCACGTTTTTCAAAATTATTTCATTGCCACATCTGTATAATTATAAACGACTGATAGGAAACAGTTTCTGGTAACCACAAAAATAAATAGGACAGTGTTCAGTTTACTTAATTGTTTTTTCATATAAAATTTTCAGAGAAACTTCGTATTGATTACAGTATTACATTACAATAATAATTATTTTCGGAAAAATATGAAATAACGTCTTACATGTATTATTAGCCCACTGTTAGTATTAAAATGACAACGTAACGTGAGGGGGAAAATATATATTATTAGCCCACTATTATATTAGTTTTTCTCACTATAAAGTAAATTATCTTCCTTCCAAGTCTAGCTAGTAAAGATAGCTGAAATTGTAAGAGAACGGCCTAAAGAAATTACTATAGAAGATCGCAGTCAACTTATTGTACCTTCTTTAATTCTAGTAAAGGTTATGATTAAGTGCCACTTCTACCCTACCAGACAATTCTCCCAATTACACCACACTATCTAATCCATTAAAATTTTTAAGCAATGATTAATTTACTTTTTATTTCACTTTCACTAATATCGAATATGTGGAACTAAAAAGACAAAAAGATGTAGGAGGATGGAAGAAACATGGTAAAAATTAAAAGATTTTTGTTAAATTGTAATGCAGTTAAAGGCTTTATAAGAAACCAAGCAAAGGCCAGTTTTAGAAATAGCGGGAAGACAATTTGATTGCCAACATAATGTAGGAAATACATTATTTTAATATATTTAATTTATGCATGTTTGGGAGTAATATATATATATTTTTCATTTTAAAATATATATTTATGCAGGTATTAGTAAACATTAATAAGAAATCATTGTTATTTTATTCTAAATAACATAATTCTGTTTGTTTTTCTTTAAAACCATTAAAAAAATATTAAAATAGCAAATATTAATGCAGTTCTTTTTCAGGATTTTTTATTTTTATTTTTTAAACTTACATACATTTGAAAGGGGGATAGGAATAATTTGTTGTTGATGATGTGTACCATCAACTAAAATTTTCAAATGTTCTAAGTATGAATGTTAAAATTTTCACAAAGTTATAAGAAAAGTGCTTGTAACTAAAAATTATTCAAAAGTTTTGTTACATTTAAAGTTTATGAAAACTAGAGAAAAATTAAGTAAGAGAATTCAAAACTGTAATCGCTTCTCGATAGAAGTCTTCAAATAAACAAAGAGAATAGATCATAATAAAGATAACTTTTTATAACTATGTACATAAACAAACACCTCCAGTGATGCAAGTGGAAGTGTATGAGTTACAGTGAGCAAGAGTTTGCCTATTTGATACGCCCATCCCCCATCAATACCTGTGCCGGCCAATATTATGAAGTAGATGATCAGTGGTGTTTGGGTTACACACAAGATATAAAAAGAATGATGAAAAGTGGCTAGTCTACTTTTATTTACTGTCTAAAGAATGTCATTGTATATTAATGTTCAGTTGTTCTTCAATAAGAATAATTCCGGTTATGAAGGATTTTTAATACGCACTAATGGGCCCTGGGAGGCTTTGGATAGCGTAGGGTTTGCCCTCCCCTTCTGCGAATAATAATAATAATAATACGCACTTCCGGTCATGCGAGTTTTTCAAACTCAGAATTGTAGCAACATATTCAATTCTAATTAATATTATTTAAATGAAAGCTTCGAATAGCAAAGTAAAGCTGCCTCAAATGAATTTTCCCAGAGAAATGTTTCAAATAAAAATTGTAGTTTTTAATATGCATAGTTATTATATATGATTTAAAGAAACTGAAAAATCATTCAGTAAAGTGTACTTCCAATTGAGGAATTTGGACAGATAACTACTAGCTATCGGAACCCATGGTGAAACCTAAATGGAATGTCAAGTTCGAACTTTTTGCAATTTTTCGCTTTTGAGCTATGCTACCCACATATATCACACAGACTATTTTCTGAAAGCCACTTTTTCGGGCGCAACTCAGGAGACCTCAAAACTTGCATTTATTTCCGGTGAAACCTCAATATCGAAAATTTGGCACGACTACAATAGAAAGTAAAAAATCATTCAGTAAAGTGTACTTCCAATTGAGGAATTTGGACAGATAACTACTAGCTATCGGAACCCATGGTGAAACCTAAATGGAATGTCAAGTTCGAACTTTTTGCAATTTTTCGCTTTTGAGCTATGCTACCCACATATATCACACAGACTATTTTCTGAAAGCCACTTTTTCGGGCGCAACTCAGGAGACCTCAAAACTTGCATTTATTTCCGATGAAACCTCAATATCGAAAATTTGGCACGACTACAATAGAAAGTAAAAACAAAAAAAATCTCTTGAATATTTTGTATTGTAGGAAAAAGGGCGAGTGGTTTGAAAATGCATTTACAATTTCTTTCCAGTTTAATATTATACCAAAGTAAAAATCGTTATCAAGATTTTGTACTTGATTTATAATGACCCTCCAGTCCCAGCCACTGTGGACATAACCAATAGGTGCATTTATTAGGCCAAAAGATTTTATACCCTAAATGAACCTAGTTATAGAAATAAACAGTCTCTTAAAGTCGCCCTTAAAGTATTAATCGCAAAAATAATAGAAAAAGTAGGCCACAAAAAACATATTAATAGTTACCTATTCTGCTTTCACAAAAGAAAGCTTTCATCTATTTAAATTTAATGAACTTGTTAGGTGCTAAATTTTATCAGATTTTAGTTTTTAACTAAAATATGGTGAATTCAATCTGTTAGGCAATTCATTAAGGAGCTACGGATCATTCTAGAATCAGACAGTTTTGAACAAAGATAGTCATAGTAACTTGATATTTGTAATCAATATTTTATTATTAAAATATATTAATTTCAGCATATTCAACTATATAATATTTTAAAAATATATAAATTTGTTAATGTAAACAATTATTTAAAATCAAAAGTGATTTGCGTATTTTTTACGAACCAGCATAACCTGCAATTAAAAACCTCAAGTGAAACCATTAGCAGTGAACTCCAGCCGTTGTTTTATTTACGTTTCGTTATTTTGTCAGGTTATATGTTATTTTCTTTAACTTTTGTCACATTTGTATCTGTAAGATTGTGAGTTTTTTTTCTAATATAACTAAAATGGAAGAAAATGCATCTGGTGACAATGCTTCCCAATCTCAAACGCCTTTACCGTATAAACTGGACTGGTATCAAACTGAAACGCAAGTTGTTCTGAGTGTATTAGCTAAAAATGTGGATAGTGAAAAACTTAAAATAACATTTAACAACAGTAAAATTAACATGATACTAGCGTTCAAAGATGGCTCAGTCGTTGATAGAACAATACATTTGGAGAATAGTGTAGTTGGTGAGAGATGTGTATACAAAGTTTTCCCAACAAAGATTGAAATGAGGCTTCCAAAATTACAAGGAGTTCATTGGGTAAAATTGGAATCAGAAGAAGTGAAAGTTTCAAAACCTAGCCGTAACTGGGATAAAGTTGTTTCTGAAATTGAAGACGAAAAATTAGAAGGTGAAGCAGTCTTGAACGCGTTGTTTCAAAAGATATATGCTGAAGGTTCTGATGAAGTTAAAAAAGCTATGAACAAATCATTCCTGGAATCTGGTGGTACTGAATTGAATACTAATTGGGATGCTGTATCTAAAGGAAAAGTTACTATTAAACCTCCTGAAGGAATGGAGTGGCGATCATGGGATAAATAAGTAATAGCTTTTTGTCTGGAAAATTATATTAAAAACAAATCATGCTAATCAGTTATGGAGTGTTCATTTTTTCTTTAACAGTTTCAAAGAGCTATTTCTTTGGATGAATCTTATGCTAAACTTGATTGTATAATAAAAAAATATTTATAACTTTTTTTTGTTTTATTTATGGTAATTGTGTAGAAGATAATCATGGAAGTACAATATATTATTTTTTTAATGTCATACATTTACTTTTATTCCTATCTACATCATTGTAATTTGCACAGCATTTAAAATTCACATAACCCTAAATTACTTGGAATGCAATAAACTGCTACGAAACATTATTGAATTTTTATTTTGTAGCTATTAATACCTGCCAAATATAAATTCTATTCTTGTGTTAAAAAACCAGTAGTTTCCAATATTTATAGTCAAAGCTGTTTGAGATTTTTGCTGATAACACTTGCGACGTTTAATATTTTAGAGGATATTGTTGTAAATATTTTATTTGTATAAGATTTTTTTTATATCTTATATGTCTTTAAATTGGGTCTGCATTTTTTTTCCCCCCAAGATTGTTTATAATTTTAAAATAAATAATTTCAGAACTTATTTGAGTAAAAAGCAAAGTATCTTAATCTCATTCCTGAATTTGAGCCAAATATGCTCATATTTCTTCGGGCAGGTAAATAAGTATATCTTTTACTGTCCATGGATCTCTTTTTGATCAGTTAGTGTCCCGTCCTATCGTTTCAATTAAAAAACTAATTTTGACCCGTTTTTTTTTAATGAATACTCATATGTATAATCACATATATATAAGCCATATAAGCTAAGGTCCCAGGCCGAAAGGCACCCGGATTTAATAACTAATAAGCTCAATTTACAGCCAGACTTATTCTAAGAATAAATTTGTGACGGTACCCCATCTTAAAAAATACAAAAATTAGTTCTGTAGGCGTGAGCATTAATTTTGGGTAGAGTAGGTTTGCAATTGAATGCTGAAATAAGTTCATTGTGTCTATATTTCTTGAATTTAGCAAGAAGTAGCGTTTTTCCAAGCCAACCTGCAAATAAAAAAGAATTTCTAATACGGATAGCAGGTGGTTTAAAGGTAAAAGCCAGATTGTGTTGAATCAACAATAGTCTTGCAAATAAATAAATTGGAATAAGAACTTTCATATATTTCTAACAAGAATTTATTTTCAAAAAACATGTTAAGATCAAAATATTCTTAAGAAAGATGTTTTGGGAGCTTAAAAAACTGAAGTCTGAAGAAACAAGTGATGTTTGTACAAGATATTAGCATCTTCTTTCTATATTTACATAAAGGCTCTTGTTGGAAGTACTCGAATTTTACATACTTTCATTATTTAATAAACATTTTTATTTTTCCTAAACTTCGAATTTTCCTTCCCATCCCTGATCTAGTCATGATGAACAGGAGTTTGGTATTATTGAACAGGATAATAAGAAGTAGATATACAACACATATTTATAATACCATTGTTAAAGAATAAATTTGATATGTATATAAGATTTGTTACGAGTTTGAGATTTTTCCTTAAATAACTTAAAAATATTTCACATCCCTCTGGCTCATTCAGTGTCTGCCATAAGTTGAACTGTGCTATGCAAGTTATCATAGATAAATCTTTCGACTTTTTCCAGCATTTATACTGCAATCTCTTATGTATTTTATTTATATATTTAAACTAGTGACCAACAATTATACTTCTGAAACCTGTTCATATATTAATTTTTAATTACAGATTACTAAAAATATGGGACATGCGGAAAACTTATACTCAGTACAAACGCTTGCCATTGGCTAAATATGAAATGCAACATCCGGGAGATTCCGCACGTATAGGTTTCACAAATTTAGCGATTAGTCCATGTAGATTGAAGCTTTATGCAAATTGTGTTGACAATTCAATTTATTGTTATAATATTGGAACTTATAGCACCAAGCCAAGTAAGTTAACAAGATGGTTGATATTAAAAAAAAGCCTGTTTAATTACTAAAAATTACGTCTGTTATTAAGTGATCAAAGATATATTTTTTTACAGAGATTCATCTCCTTTAGATAATTACTCTCGACCAAACCTATTTCCTCTAGTTTAACTCCCATTTACTTTTATTTAACATTTCCTTCTCTATTAGCACCACATATCCCTTCAAGGCCTCTAAAACATTCTTCCATCTCGACTCTTTATCTATTTTATCTTTTTCACATCTTTGGGATGGAGCATATTCATGGGGAACTTAGACCCTTCCGTGTAAGTGACCATATTTCTAACTTTTTTCCCCTTCTGAATCTTCCTACCATGCTTCTCCAGTAATCCTTTTTGTTGATAATAATGTGCTTTTCCGATAATAATATTTATTAACCGTTTGTTTTTGCTGAACTCGCTCTCTAGCTCCGGATTGAACACTCCAAGGACTCTTTCCTCATCGCTGATTCTTTTTACACTTCATTTATCAGTTACAAGATTTAAACATTACAAATATTTGGAATTATGAACCATCATCCACTTTCCAGCATGCAGTTCTATGTTTCTTGGCTTTGGCTCAAACGCTCTTGTCTTTTTTGAAATATATTTGTGCTCCTTTAGTAGATTCCACATTTTTCTTATAATTTTACTTCTTGCGCTACCATTATCTTTCGCGAAAAGCAAACAGCTGATTATCTAACATATAAATTCATCTTCAGATGTAATTGTACGGTCGGTCACACATTTTGCAACCTTTTAAAGACTTAATCAATGTATATTTTATATAAAGTGCAGACACTTCTCCTTCGAAGCAGATACTTGGTGTCAATGGAAGACTTCAGAAATTGGCTTCCTAAAAACTTTCACAAAACCATTTACTTCCTTGAAAAATTCTCAGTATTATCGCAATCAAGAATGTTTTAAAACTTGTTGCTTGCTTTACTTTAATCATTTAAGTTAATTAATCATTTGTCTATTCTAGTAAAAACTTTTCGCGGCCATTCGGTTGGAAGTTATTACATAAAGAATACTATAAGCCCTTGTGGCAAATATATTGCAAGTGGATCTAGTGATGATAAAGCTTACATATGGTCCGTATCAAGGCCGAGTCGTCCTCTTGTTACTCTAAATGGACACGCTGCAGAAGTTACTTGCATTGATTGGTGTAGCCAAGGAGAACTTAAGGTTATAACTGAAACAAATAAATAAATAAAAATTCCAGTTCTTTCCGAAAAAAAAAAGTTTTTTTTTTCCTGTTTCTTAATATTGTTTCAGTTAGCAACTTGTTCGGATGATGCTAGTTACAGAATATGGAAAGTAAGTTCTGGAGATGATAATCCTTCCGACTTGACACTTTCTTATAAAGGTTTTGCCATGCCTGTAGATAATGACAACATGAATGTTCCAACACGTGTTTTGAAAAGAATGTACTTTCAGACATCACATTTTAGAGGTGAGTAGTAAAGTGTTATTTCCCCCTTATATATATTCCATATTTTCTTTCTTATTTTTTAAATTCTGAAATTAATTTAGAATTACAGTATTTTTATTTTTTATTTCAGATGAAGTTACATCGCCTCTTACAACTAATGAAGAAAATAGTGATCCTAATCGTCAAGAATTAGGACCACAATTATCCTCTCCAGAAGTATCTAAGAGAAAACGTAAACGAATTAATTGTGCACCATCTACATCTTCATCAGCCTCTCATTCGCCTGGTATTTCTAATTATTATTATTATTATTCATTCTTTTAGGGGATAGTGTACTACGATCTGAAAGATCTATTGTGCCCCCCGGAGCCTACTCAGTGAGCTGTAGAGGCTCTTCCTAGGAAGAGAAAAACCTCCGCATGGAAGTCCAGCGCGCTACCACTGAGCGAATCCCCTGACGTATTTTCAGTTATTTACTTTGGTTCAGTTATGTCGAAATTACATTTGGTATTGGGAATTCGATTGTTATTTTTAATCTTGAGATTAATAATACAAGCAAAAGAGAAAATGAAAAATCTCAGTGAAAAAGCAACATTCTTAAGATAAATACAAAAGTAAGGAAGACCAAATTAAACAAAAACGAAGTGTTTTAGCCACAGCGTGGTAATCAGATGTATTTGTCTGATGATCTTTTTTCCCTTTAAACAGTCCAAAATCAAGATCATTCCAAAATAATCGATCTCAACTCCAAATACTCAACAGACAACGACACAACTGTTTAATAGTATTTGATTCTGACAGTTTGAAAATCTTTATAAATTCGTTTGATGCCACGTTGTTTATCTGTGGTAAATAATGATTTCTTATTGAAGTATATGCGGGGCAAGTAACGAAGGTATGGTATAAAAATCTTCCAAAATGTCAAGATCACAAACTGTACGTTTCTCTAGGGCTTTAATCTAGATTAAAAGATTAATGCCAGCACAAGCATGAATCAGTTATACCTACTGCGTATGACAGTTTTTTCGCTCGCGGTTGTTGCCCGTTACCCGTTTTTTTTTTTTTTTTACGTCACACTTGTTAGCGCGGTAGCCATCTGGCGTCTCGCAGTCCAATAATAACAGCGCGGTTCATTTGACCTGGTTGTCGTTATCCGTAAATATTTCTCTGACATTCCGCAATCCCGAGCCCGGTTGTTCGCTTATCTTGATAAATGACTGCCTGTACTCCAGTTCCAAACCCATATCCGCAATCATTTTCTGGATTTTCATAGTGAAAGTGCATTGTGCCTTCAGTCTCAAAGCTCACCGATCAGTTAATTTCAGTGAGCGTCTACAAAGGATCGAGGTACCTATGGGCAGTTGTATAAGCCACCTTCAGCTCGTCTAAAATCACAGCTTAGTTTCTAAGCCACGTTGAGAGATTAGGCCAAGATAGGGGATTGTGTTTGAATAATCGCCAGTATTTCCCTAAAACCCCAGAATCAAGAGGAATTGGACAGAAGTGAATATCTCTCGTTAGCTGAGGAAGTGAATGTGAATACAACTTCTCACGCGGAATTAAAATTTATAGCGTTAAAGACAATTCACTTTGCTTCCCCTCCATGGCTCGCTACTACTGATCTTATCTCTTCCCTCCCGTTACGAATGATTCGGTTCCGAACCTTTTTTCAGAATATTGCTTTTTTCTCTGCCAAGCAGTATAATAGGACTGTTTACATCAGCTGTTTCCTCCAAATCCATGTAATATACATACATACATTTATATATTATATATTAATCAGCCTAATTATTGTTATGACATGATTGTTATAGATTCTTCACCATTATTAGTTGGTTTACCAAACTATGTCATTGATGGTACATGCCCGCACAATTATTGCAGTCATCATCGTACAAGAGAACGGGAAGCACCAGAAATGGATTGGTTGACTAGACTGCGCAAAACTTCTTCACCAAATAGTACGTCAGCATCTGTAGGTTCTCGTCGTCGTAGTAGATCTGCTTCTGCACGGCAAGGAAATAGCCCACGAGGAAACCTACTCAATTATTTTAGAATCTCATCCAGACACCCAGCATCACACTGTGCTAGTATTTCTAGTGGGAATTGTACAGAAACCGAATCATAAAACGTTTTCTAAGTATTTTTAACTTGAATGTATCAAAATTTATTCAACTTGAGTGAACTTAGCGCTTAGGGTTATAAAACATTTTTTTACGGCTGTGTTTTATAGTTTTTAAGTAAGTTCAGACTATGCTTTTATTTCAAGTGATTAATTGGACAATTCACAATTTAATTGGCTTGAAACTGTTTTTCGCTGGGATGACATGATATTAAATTAAATGAATCGTCATTTGAAAATTAAAATTAAACAAGAAGAATAAATTAGTTAAAGTTCCTTTATTATGTAATTAGGCAATTATATTTTTGTATATAATCAAAAACTAGTGTGGAATGCAATTTTTATATTTTATTTATTGTTTATATTGCATTTTGACTAAATTATGTTCACATTGTCTCATAAAGTAATTTTTTTTTTTTATCAAAATAAAGTTTCTTTTTTTTTTTGAAAAAAAAACTTATTGTAATTTTTTAGCACTAAATTGAAGAATGAACGTATCGAAAAAATTAAAATTTTCTTAATAAAATAACTTGGGAAAAAATTATTGGTTTGCAAATTATGTATAAATTTATTAAAATAAGTTATAATTGTCAATAAAATCTCAATTCAAATCATATGATAAACCTAGATTCTTGGCGCCATTGCTTGATTCATTAACAAAGTTTTTGAAAGTTTTAAGTTCATTTTAGAAATGTCTTCCTTTTTACATATTTTTTGTACAAAATGAAACATTGCAAAGTATTATTTAAAATATTGTTTCTATTTTTGAAATTTTAAATATAGAGTTTGAACTCCGTTAATGAGTGAATGCACTTTTAAAAGATGTGCTAATGTTTTCAGTACAGTACTATTACCTTACCTGTGTGTATATGCAGCCATGTTTAGATTACAGTTTCACTCGGTCACGGCCGGTGTTTTTTCTTGCTATTGTCTGTACTTTATTGAAGAAGTTATGATTAGTCTTGGTTCTACGCATTTCTTTTTTTGACAAAAAAACAAAACTTGTTACAGAGATAAAATATATATGTTTTTTCTCTTTTCTTTTTATCACTTTATCAAGATTTGATAACCTTATCAAAATGGCACTACTATACTAAGCATTTCCATAGTGATATAAGTGATAAAAATAATGGCGGGATATATGATTTTATTAATTATCTCTTTAGCTGGTTTAATTTTTACCTTCAGTGCAATGACCGTCTATGTTTATGTGTATGTGACACCGGATGAAACGTCAGCTATAAACAATTGGTTAGAAGAGCATGGTCTTAAACATTTACATGGCTTGTTTAAAGAAAAAGGTGATCTATAGAGGCTGAATAAAAAATATAGCTTTTTTTTATTTTAATCACTTGTTTACATTATAAATTGGTTTTGGTAAATCAGATATGTTGAATAGCATGATTTTTCTATTTATTTACGTGGGCGATGAAAGAAGTGGGATGAATTGTGTTAAAAACAAAAGGGAGGCGAATGTAGTGTGAGACAGTATACATTAATCTATGAATGAATTTAGTAACTTTATTCATAAATTTCACTGATAACAACCCTATTTTATTATTACCTCATTCTTAATGAATTTCGCCTTTTTGGACAATATTTTGCTCATGTTATATTTCCAATATTTCATTCAACCTTTGAATTGTATTTTCTTTTTTTTATTTCTTTATTTTTATTTTCAAAAAACAATAAAAGAGCGCGTCAACCATTTCAGCATTGTGTTTATAGTGGGTGTTTCAACCCGAAAACCCCACCACCAATTTTCCCCAGGATCGATTAGACACCCCCTACTTTTATGTGGAAAATGATATCAAATCACGCTTGCGCAAAGTTATCATCCCTAATTTTTTTTATTTTATTTCACCACTCCCCCTAAAGCCCCTGTTTAGTTACTTTAGTTTTCCTTCAGGGCCTAAACCTTTAATATTAAGTTGTATTTTTTAAAATGCTCATAAAGGCAAAATGCCGATTACGTATGTATGGTCGCGCGGCGCCATAAAAAAATCTAAATTAGGAAATAAATCGTAATTATTTTTGTTGTTTGTATATCAAGTCGTCAAAAACGCGCCCACTTGAAACTGAGTGAACACCCGCGCCATGACAATAAACACGTGATAATGGAAGCAATAAACTATTCTCATTTTGTTATTTTATTATAATTAAACAAAAAAAAATCAGTTCATATTTTTAGGGTCCAAATAATTACTTCCGTCTGAAGCCGTCCATTAACCACAAAATTAAAAAAAAATTGTAAATATGACAGACGAAATTTGTTCCATCGCGATGACCACTATGCGCTCATCGGACAGCACATCTTCAGGTATATGATTTATCATTTTTTATAGTTTATAAGTTAAAATGGAATGCCAAATACTCAGTTAACTAACAGACATTACGGTAATACAGCACAGAGTGGAATCTCATTGTTTTAAACAGAAATTGCTGAAATCTGAACTATTTTCATTATGCTTTTTAAGTTTTTCAAATAGAATTCATGTACAAGATTGTTATTTATGTATTTTTACTTAATGATTTCTTTGATAGTCATAGTAGAAACAGTAATTTCATGCATATTAGATTTACAACTAAGTTTTAATTACATATCTTTGCCTCAGTTAATAATATTAACTCAACCACAGCGTTATTTTTTAAAATCTAATCATCATCCTATTTCCTTCTAAAATTTAACACCATTTTATTAATCGGCATTTCTACATTATATAGGCCAAGTTAGTTCATAGAACTATCAATAAATAGTAATTAATAAATTAATTAAGAGTTACTATAGTAACTATAACGATAAACACTTTGCGTTGAAATGTGAATTTTATGAAGGTCTGCGCAAGCAAGCTGAAAATTACATAGTTCCAGAAGAAATTTGAACATCTAGTTTCAACATTTATGACTTTCTCTTACGCAGTTCTCACTTTTCTAATTTAACACATCTTTTATCGAACTGCAGATTATTTTTTTACAAAATGTTTTAACAAAGATTATATTCGAATGCCATTACAAGAAAAAGGCTTGCTGCAAGTTACCTAAGAAATAAATATTCTCGCTCAAAAACTGTCTTATAGAATTTTTCAGAGAAACTGCGAAAACTAAAAAAAAATTGTGAGAAATATTCACAAGACATTCTTTTCTTGCAATTTACAAAGTTTATAATTGACTAATTCTCTGCAAACATATAATCCTTACTACTAGATGATTAGTTGCCTTCAATTTATGAATATGAGAATCTAATCTTTATCAAACTAATTCTTGGAGGCAAGCATAACCTCCCCTCCCTCAAAGTACGCCTTAAATGAATGTTTCAAACAAAAGTGATAGGTCTCTGCATGTATAGTTAGTATACCAAGCAGCAGTATACCAAACTCGTCGTGTGTATATAGAGAAAATTCAGAAAACAATAAAAAACGCACTTCTGGTCAACCGATTTTCTTCAAACTCTGAATTTTGGCAACATATGTAATTCTATATGGATGATAGAATCGTGCTGTAAATAAAGCAGCTCTTTAGGGAAAGGCACAATTTCCCACCTTACCCCCAAAAATTTTTTCTGGAAAATATTAGAAATAGAAGTTGTAGCACTCTGTCTATGTAGTTGATTATGCCAAGTATAAAGAAAATCGTTGGAGCTGTTTTCGTGACAATCACAAAAAAGTACAAAAATCCAGTGGTACTTCCGGTTTTGCCTGATCTTGACATGAAAGGAAAAAAAAATCTGGTGTAAACATTCACACGAATTTCACTTAATTGACAAATTTGCTTTAAACTTATAATTGTTACTAAGATTTACTTGTCAATCTTTTGTCAGTGGGAGATTGTAAGCTTTAAAGTACTTTTTTGGGGGAAACGTGCCCTCCCCAGCTCCCTCCTATATCTCTCTAAAATCATTTTTCAAAGAAAACGTATTAGTTATAAAAACTGTTCAGAAAATTAACAGATTTTCTTCAAACTTGGAAATTTTGGAGCACATTTATTTCTAATTAATATTATAGAGATAATAGAATTGTACAAATTAATTGAAATGGCACTTTAAAGGAAAACATAAGAAGCAAAGTCTTAAAGCCTTTGGAACTATTATTGACTTAGTTGTTATACGTCAATTTTATTATCTTTTCTTTAGTCTAGATATCCTTCATAGGGGAACATCTCAGAAAATGAGAAGGCGCGTAGATTGGTCAAATTTTGCATCATCCTCTTTTCTTTATTGATGTTTTCGAACCTGCTGGGCATGTATCCAGGCAAGAATACTTTTATAGCACTCATCCCAATGTAAGAACATACCGAATTGTCGGCAGTAAAAGATACTAATGTCTATGCAGTAAAAGTAAACGTCTAGTAATGTAAAGTAACATAACATAAAGTAATGTCGGCAGTAAAAGTCAACATCTAATGACAATGAAATGTCTTTGCGTCTTTCAAGATCTTTCCTTAGGCACCTGTTTATGGACCTCTTAAAGCGCATTATGGTTCAAGGTTGTCTATAAGATAGACTTATGCCAGATCTGCTTTTGCTTTTGTACAGTTTGTGAGGAACAGGACAAAACATCCATTTATCCTATGGCAAATTGTTTAAGTAGTGATGGGATTAGATTCAGCACCTTAGTCGGAACTGGATGTATATGGATAAAAACTTCGGCTATTGCACAAGCTATCCGAACTGCTGTATATCTTTCGTGGATCGGATCCAGGTCTGCATATTTGTTCAGTTTGTTGATACTGAAGTTTTTTTTGATTAGCGATATGGAGGTCAAAGAATGTTTAGAGAGCACAGGGTTTGGTCCGTTCCTATAGAATAATGGAAAAAAAAATCGTGTGAAACATTCACGCGACTTTCTCTTAATCTAATGATTACAATTTAATCACGAGAAATTTATTTTAAAATGGCGACGTTACAATGTTTAGTTGGGCTGGCCATAAAAATGGTGGTGGAGATTTTACTTTTACCTGAGCCGTCATACGTAGAGCGCTCTACGATAAAACCAAATTTACTTGTGCAAAAGTAACTGAAAGACCTCTTATTTCCCTCTAAAATCATTTTTCCAGAAAAAAGTTGGGTAATGCAGGCACTAAATTATATCAAACGAACAAAATTAATAAATTAAGCTATTTTCAGTTACATTAAAATTTTATTTAGATACGACTCATTGGCTAAGCAGATGCGATAACAAAAAAAAAAACATTCGATTCCAAAAACTCATAAACCTGTTCTCTAAAATCGCACTTCCTGTTTATCGATTTTCTTCAGATTTGGAATTCTACCAAAATCGCGAAAGGCTGAAGAAAAAAAAATCAGTAGTCATACTCCCAGTTGATGGATTTTGCCCGAAACCTTCGTGTCTCATGCAGTATGCCTAAACGGAATATCAGGTTCCTGCGATTTTTTGTTTTTAGGATACTTTGTTAACTAATTAACTAAAACACACACATACTTACATACAGACCATTAAAAATAGTTTTTCGTACTCTGTGGGAAGTAAGAACATGTACTTCCGGCTAAAAATTCAATATCGAAAATGGGACATAATCGCAATACTTCCACTCACTAGGATTAAAAGAACATAAAAAAGAAAAAGTTGATTCCAGATCATGAAACCAAATAATCTGGCTAAAAGCGAGACTACAGTAGGAAGTTGTGTAATATTTTATTAGAATGAAGCTGGTCTTTCCTGTCTGCCTCTTTTTTTTCTTTTTTAATAAAACTCGCTTGGAATTCTCCAGTGAGCATTCTAATTTTCCTTTATAAAAAATACACGCACACCCTAGCATCTACGCTTTCTAATAAATCATTTCTGATTAGGTTTCGTTTGGAAAAATATAATTGTAACAGCAGTAATGAGTATTATTAAATATTTTAGAGCAAGATTGCTATCGAAAATTAAGCTCATGGAAGGTTTAAGATTTATAGAGAAATATCTTTTTCTTTTCTCATATAAGTATAATTAGGTTATTATCTATTTATATAAATGCCGGATAAAATGTGAATAATTGAGTGATGTGAGAAATTAATTGCAGTAAAAGTTAAGATTTGATTTGGAATTTATTAATGAAGAAAATCAACTTTTTTCCATATCATTATTAATATTGTTATTATTATTGAAATTTAAACTATAACAATAATACAAGTAAATGTAATGGTAGCTAATATAATCATGAGTGGGAGTTAGATTCAAGAAGACACCCAGTGGCGACACTGCATCATCATGAAACATAACATTGCACAATAGATCTTTCCAGGGGGCAGTGCTACCACCTTTTTTTTAAAAAAAAAAAGAAAATAAAAAGAATTATATTTTTGTAGATGGGAGCAATCATACATTTCGCAATTTAGTAGAAATCTTATCGTTACAGCTCTTCGAACCCTCCAAAAATCAATTTGCCTGGAAAAAAAAATCAAGTAAAATGATGACTATATATATTTACTTAGTTATACGCAGTGGAGCTGTATTCGAAAAAATGAAAAATATAAAATTATTTGGTAAAGTCGCATTTTTGACTGACGAATTTTGACCAAACGTTTCCTGAGGGATGCGATGATGATAGCAACAAATCAATCGACTCAAACAAGTTTTTAGCTTCCTGTCATGTTTACTTTCCTTACAACCTATTAAGAGAAAGTATTGCGATCGTGCGAAATTTTCAAAATTCAGTTATCACCGGAAATACATGTTTAATGGAGTCCTTGGGCTAAATGATTTTAGCGAATGGTGGAGTGTGGAGAAGGAATGTTGTTTATTCCATCCCTTTTGCCAAATGGAATTGTAAAATCGTAAGATTAAAATCGTGTGAATGTATCACATAAGATGTTTTTAGTAAGAATGAAGTCACATTCTGGTAGCATCTTATGCGCATCTCCCAAACAACCATTCCGATCATCTTTAATTAGGCAGTACTTAAGCTAACTAATCGTTTAGTACAAGTTCCACATTTCAGCAAAATTAGGTACAATTGTAATGTAAGGGATGGCATAACAACATTCTTTCTACCTCGTCGATTAGATCGATAATATTACAAGGAATATGTGGAAAGAATCTCCATAACTTAGGGCTCCAGACTACTTTGTTGGACTAGTAATGTGGAAGAATATGTGCCATGCAAGTTCGAGGTTTCACACAGACCGAGAAAGAAAATCATGAACAATTGGTGCCCAGCACCAATATATGCAGTAATCCAGCCATGTGACTGGTTCACACTACATTTTTAGAGGTTGGTAAAGTGAACACACAAAAGTGTATCTGATGTGCTGGATAAAATCATACTAATTATTGTTAGTTGTTGTGGTTGATTCCGCAGATCTGGAAAGCATCAGAGATATTTTCCGTGATAGCCTGCTTCTTTTTGCGGTCATCGACCAGTTTCGGCTTTCGCCCATATCAAGATGTTTTTGTCAAACACTGTGATAATATAGACTTGCAAGAACAAATTTCAAGTGTCAGTGTATATCAAGAGCAATATATCAACTAAATTTGCTCTGTGCAAGTCTATGTTATCACTTATCACACTGTTTAGACAAAAACATCCTGATGATGGGCGAACGCCCGAAACCGGTCGATGACCACAAAAAGAACGGAAGACTATCACGGAAAATATCTCTGTTAATTATTTTCATCCCCTTACTAATAGTAAGAAGAAATTGCATTCTTGCCAGATTTTCGAAAGTGATTTTTCACCGTAAATCACGTTTTAAGGGCTCCTGAGTTCAAAAAAGTGATTTTTGTAAAATGGTCGCCGTGTATGTGTGTGTTTGTATGAACAGAATATCTAAAAACTAAAATTCGCAAGAAGCTCAAATTTGGTATTCCGTTTAGGAAGGTACTACCAGCGCATCTGACATGAAGATTTCGGGTAAATCCAATAACCGGAAGTGCCACTTTACTGAATGGCAGTTTTTATTTTCTCGAAAACGACTAACGATTTACTTTAAACTTGGAATATTAACTACACATACAAACTATTACAACTATTACTTGCAACATTTCTCAGGGAAAATTAATTTAAGGGCAATTTTGCGGTTGGGGTGATGTTAGGTTTTGCTTTAAAGTGCTATTTCAGTTTATTATACAACTCTATCATATATATAATACGTTTACTACCAAAATTATGTATTAATGTGAAAATCATTTAAAAAAAAAGGTTTTCTTAGAACTAAAATAGTTTAAACAGAAGATTATAAATGGCTAAAAAAAAATGTTCTGAATCAAGGGACATCAAGACGTGCATTTTGGGGAAAACTGTATATTATTTTGTATCTAAAATTTGGCATGAGTGCAGTACTTCTTCTTATCGGCATTAAGACCTGCGTTGTCAGACTTGAGTCACACTCCTAATCTGGTCTAACATTTTTGAGCCAAAGGCGGGATCAGAAATTTCACTCGCCTCAACACTGCTGTTCCTTGATGATACAGAGCGCGTTTTACAGGTGCACAATCCAGCCATGGTCTAAATGCTGAACCTCTTTGGATGCCCCGGGTTCTAGAATGTGGTCTAATCCTTAGCAAACAAAATTTGTATAGCGATTGGCAGGAGTAATTTCCTATTCTTTCGCGCCCATATTTTTATTTTGAGAGTTAGAAAGTCTATTGAACTGACATTTAATAGACATTAATCAATTTTAAAAATGCTAATGCAGTATTGATTCAATCTTATTTGCTAGATACATGATATGGGCATGGTAAAACTTTGTTATGGGTCCCTAAACGCCAACTATTCAATATTTAATGAAGCTATTATTGCAATATGGAATATTGCCTTGTCCATTAGTTTAACTTCTAATTTACAGGCATGTTTATACAATTGTTAAACTTAATTTTCGATTATTTAAGTTAGTATAAGCTGAAGATAGTTGTTCACTTGATGTTATGCACGAAAGAAACAATATCTGGCGTGCAAACTTTGCGTGTCATATAAATCTCACCTTAATTCATTTCTCTGAACTTTACTATTTTTATTTTTGAAGTATAGAAATTATCAAGATTATATCTTGGAAAACATGCCTTTTTATTTATCAAGGTCAGATATTTAATGTAATTCAACATATTCCATAATGATAAATTCTGCCTGAAGATTTATCATTTATACGCGTTAGGTCTGTACTATTTTTGGCATCCACTGCATTCATAAAAAAATACAACTTTTCACACTTTTATCTGCTGCGAGCCTTAGCAAACATTGGTAATGGAAATCCGACATAGATCACAATGATTTTACAATTGACCGCTGCATTGGACAGAACTCCTTCCAAATGTGAAGGTCCGACTTCGCTGCAAAAGTTTGACTACTTCTTCCTGAGATATGAGAACTTCAATTCTCGATTGCATCAACCAAGATTGAACTATTTCTCGAACTGTGTACGGAGAAGTAACATGATTTTGCGGTGTCCTAGTTAGAAAGAAATCAGTCTCAGAGGGGGCACAGCTTAGACAAGCAGCAACTTCAATTCCTAGACGTGTCAGTTCACACAATTACAGCGCTTGCTGCAGACGTACTTTACAAAAGAAGATTAATGAGGTGACGCCACGGCCAATCAGTGAAGTACAGAGTCATCTCAGTAAGAAGAGGTAAGCTCGTAGCTAACAGTCACTGGTTTGAGCATGTAGTAAGCACTAGTTACTATGGTAAAGCAGGAATGCAAATTAATGTATATTTTCAATTCAAGGAATTTAGATTAATTGTTTTTACAGTTTGTTTTCAATATGAAAGACAATGAGAAAGTTTATGTATATAATTTTAAAAATTGTAACATATTTGAAAAAGAGATTAAGGTTAAAGGTTAGAACTGTTATCACGAGGAAAAAAAGCAGTATAGCCAACAGAAAAAAGTAGGAATTTTTTTTTTACCAGTATTTCTTTTTTAAGGCCATGTATAATGTATAATTGAGGGATCTCTTGGGATTTCCATATTAGATATGAAACTAATTCAATTAATGAGGAAATAGCATGTTGCAAATTTAATTACTTACATTTCCTTTATTAATGGTGTATGTTTTGAATTTATTTGCAATATATCGTAGAAAGTTATTTTGTATACCTTCTATTATAAACGCAAATATTTTACTGCAAATTAAAATATATTTGGAATACAGTTTTTCATTGTAGCATTTTTTATTTCAATTTATTTATTTAATTAAATTATTTTCAGCTTTTTTTGAAAGGTAAAAGGTATGTTGCAATCTATATGGTATGGAGTTTTGACTGAAAAATGCTTAAGAATCCCTTTTAGCCGGAAATGATGTCAAATAGCGAAAACTCATTGCAATTTCGAATTTTATTTTTATTTATGAATATGGGGATAAAAATAAGAGTAAAATATCCTCCACATATGAAAACAATAAAGGTACCAAGCTATTTAATGTATTGTCTATATAAAAGAAGACTGGCTGAATAAATTTTGGTCAAGAATTTCGTGCAGAAGGAAAATTGACACATAAATCTAGTGAAATTAGAAACAAAGCAAGGAAAGAGCAGGAAAATAAGAGGTTTTTTTATAAAACAAAATATTACATTTCATAATTTAAAAAAAAAAACCTTAAAAAATCATTCTGGTTCAGATGTACTTGAAGTTAAATCCCATATATTCTGTTTGATAAATAAAATTTATTACCAAAGCGTATGTTAGCATTTCCAAAACAAATATATTCAATATGTAGGACATATATTTCTGGTAGAATATCTTACATAAATCTGCCCCTTGGAACCCATATGTCTCAGATGATTGATGTAATCTGTTTCTGGCATATAAGGTAAAAAGAAAATTTCACTCGGAATATATATTAATTAATCGAAATTATTAATATTGACTATGACGTATAGTCTTAGAAAATTATAATTTTGAAAAATATCCATATCTAGACGTCGTTCTCACATTCTGCGAAGGACCTTTCTTCCGAAGATCAACAGATCTTCTTCATCCTTTTTTGGAGCGAGTCCAGGTCTCCGAACCATACGTTAAATCAGGCCGTATTAGGATCCTATGAAGCACGGACTTTGTGCTTCGAGAAAAAAAGGTGCTCTTTAAATATTTCTGGAGGCCGAAGTAGCTTTTATTGGCGAAATCCTTTTGTTTCTGGGTATAAGTGGCGCTGACCAGCGAACCCAGATACACAATGTTCTATACTTATTCAAACGTATAGGGCCCTACAGAAATCTTTGAAGAGATTGCCCTCTGTACAATGTTTTTTTTTTTATTGGCGTTGGTCTGTGGCGCCTCCGTCGCCCGCCCTCCGGGGTGCAATCAGCCTCTGGCTCTCCAGGTTGGGGATTCCCTGTCCCAACCCATCCTGATCCTTTCCCCTTGCAAGGTTGCCTGTAAGTATCCTGGGTTACTGACACCCCTGTTCTTCAGGCAATGGACAGGAATTAGTAGATGGACCGGCACATCCATCGGGCGTGCGATCAGTCACGCTAGCTCGTTAGAGTTGAAACACTGAACTACGGGCGCAAGCTACTATCCGAGCCAATTGCTTGCAATTGAGGTAGGATTCGTAGTGGTCGTGGTTTAAACAGCAGCTCCAAGGACTGCAGTCATGAGTTGAGCGGGAGGAGACTCGCTATATAAAATGGAACCCCGGAACCAGCCCGTAAGTTGGTAGCACATTTGCTGGGTGTGCGCGGTTTACCAGAGCCTGTTAGAGTTTGCCTTCTCTAGCTTCTGGGAGTGAAGTATGATCTTCGTATGATTACTTTGCGCGCTGGTTGAGCGTTTCTCAACCTGCCCTTAAATGGGTCAAGCGGGGGCGTGCCCGGATGGGCACCTCTGCCAGTGGGAGGCCTTGCACTATAGCCACCCACTGGTGGTGACAGCCTTCTCTTATTAAACGATCCCGTTGCTTGCAACGGGGACCGGTAAACCCGAATGGGTAGGTACGGTCTAAGAAGATCCCCTGAAGTCCAGAAGGATACAGGGTTGTCGGGGAAGAATGTACAATGTTTTTGGTCTTTTACTAGTTTATTCCAGTCTTTTATTTTTTTTTTAAGCGGCGAACGTTAATTTCAAAAATCCTTCTTCCCAAGCTTTCCGGGACCTTGCAATTATATCTGTATCATCCGCATACGCTAGTATTTGTGCTAATCTATTAAATACAGTACAAGTGGTACGAAACCCGGCATCTCATACCACCTTCTTGAGCGCACGTGAAAGAGAAAACAAGCAAGGGTATCTTCTTGTTGTAAACCGTCCTTTGCTGGAAAGGTTTCTGGCATATCTCCTTGAACTCGTGCACTTCCGCCATCGTCAGCGCACCCATTAGTAAACATCTTCATTACCAGCATGACGTTATATAGTACTCGGCTATTTATGCTCAAGAATCTGGCGTAGAGGGAATGCTGACCCACGGGTGATTTTCCCCGAAGAAACCCACAATGGTTCGGTCCAATCTCTCTCTCTCTCAGCATCCTATATTGAGGTTGGAGAGTATTATGTACATGTAGGATGACAGCTTCTATAATTGCGGCACTCTAGTTGGTCTCCTTCTTATCAGCGGACTGACAATTCCTTCTCATTCGATGACAGTAACTTTTCTTCCATCCAAATCTAGAGAACCAATTCCTGTAGAAATTTAGAGATACCAGTGCTTCTATTCTTAATAACTCCGCAGAGAGCCTCTCACCACTTGGAGCCTTATTATTTATCAATAGTTCAATTGCTTCCTCAATATCTTCTTCATCAGGTAGTTTCATCAAGTCATCAGGCGTCATGCCCATTGTCTCTCTCACATGTGGGTGGGTGGTCAGCATAACTCTAAAATTGAAAATATACAATAAGCTTTCGGTCAAAATCAGGCAAAACCGACCACCTTACTGATGGATTTTTTACTTTATTGTGGTTGTGCTGAAAACGCTCCAACGATTTTCTTTAAATTTGATATATAACTACACAATACAAAAAGTTACACTTTTATTCGAAACATTTCTCTGGGAAAATTCATTTAAGGGAGTTTTGGTGTGAGGGAAAGTGTTATTTTTCTTTAATATACGATGCTATCATCCATATAATATTAATCAAAATTTAATATTTTGTAGAAAATCTGTTGACCGGAAATACACTTTGTTGAACAGTTTCTTTCAGTTTTCTGCGATATTCTCCATTATAATACCACTCGTTAAACTTGGTATACTAACTACAAATACAGAAACCTATCACTTTTGTTTGATACTTTTTCCATCAAAATTCATTTAATGAGGGTTTTCAGGAAAAGGGAGGGGAAGTTGCTATGCTTTGCTCAAAAAAGTCGTTTTATAAAGTTTTAGATTCTGCCAATTATGTAAATTGAAGGCCACTAAACATCTAGTAATAATTATATATTTGAAGAGAATTAGTCTATTGTTACTTTGTAAATTGCAGTTAGATAATAGCGTATGAGTGTTTCATTTCATTTTTTCGTTTTTTTTTTCAGGAATTAACTCAATTTCCGGTTGTAAGCTGTTTTGAAAGTTTCATGTAATTGCAAAACTTTCTCTTATGGCAGTAAGAGAAAGAAAGAAAAAACAGATTTTTTCAAATAAAAAGAAATGGGGCAAAGTTTGACTGTGACTGTATCCAAGCCAAATGACCTTGTAACTAACTGTTACGATGGCAATTTTGTCTACTTGTTTTGTACTTAGTGTTGTGGAGGTGTTAATTTCTCACATTTCTAAATCTTAATGATTAGTTGTAGTTTAGTGCCTTAGTATACAAACAACAAAAGAGAAAAAAAAGGACATTAATAGTCTTTCAGATAGTTTTACTACAAACTTTCTGTCGTTCTTTAAATTCTCCATTTTTAACTTAAATAATCTCCATTATCATTTTTTATTTAATCTCCGCATTAGTTGCGTAATTCATATGAGAATTGACGTTAATTAAACAGTGCTTGTACATTGTTTTAAATTACAATCCTAGATTTTTGTTATAAGTTAAATACAAATTAATAAGTTTGGTTTAGTATTACTTACTTAATGGCCTATTATATCCATTTACAGACCTTCATCTCTTTACTCCTCAGTTTTCCCAGACTTCTTTTAGGAACACTATTATGCCAATTTTTATTTTACAAACAATTTCATTCCAGCAAGCCTCTTTGGACAACTGAAAAATTAGAAATTAATTTAATGTTTTGTTTTTTTAAATAGCGTTTAAATAGGAAACAAATAGCGTAGAAATAGCGTTTAAATTGAATAGGATCCAATTTAGCTCTGGTAGCCTTGATAAATTTTTCCCAACTTGGCTCACTCATAGGCTCGTCAGTGTGCAATCGTAGGGCAGAGCACGAGAGAACGTACTCCCTGTCCATTGGTTGTCCTGTGTCACTGATTTTTCAAATAGAGTGATGAATCTCTTTTATGATTAGTAAATATGCCTTGTTTAAACAAAAATCTACACCAAAATTATGGGGAAAAAAATGATAAATTACATTTTCCCTTTCGATTTTCTAGGAATTTCTAGTCTGGTAAGTTGTGCAACAGTAGAAGATTTGCCTGAATTACATCCTCAAGATGAAGAACGCCTACAAAGAGCTGCTAGGCTTCTTCAGCAGCGATTAATACTTAGACAGTGGTTATATGATCTGGGATTACATCACCACCATCATAGGTTTGTTAATTTCATTTGAATTTTTCTTTTTTTATTTTAAAGTACGAGGGTCATTCAATAAGTAACGAGACAAATCGCTGTAGCTCAAAAACGATTTATTTAATCAATATAAAACTTTCGGTACTTTTCAGCATAGTTCCCACCAACATTTATGCACTAGTTCCCATCGTTCTTCTAATTAGTGTATGCCTCTGGCATAAAATTCTTTGGATTGATCTTGAAGCCACTTTTGCACCTGATTTTTAACTTCTTCATTGGGTTGAAAATGTTTCCCTCGTAGAACCTCTTTAAGGGGTCCAAAAAATGGAAGTCCAATAGGGTGAGGTCGGGGCTGTAGGGGGATGGGGGAGGATTTCCCACCACACTTACTTTTTTGGCGTCTGTAAATTGTCTTGGAACCCATCTTGCACAAGTTTTCTTGTACTGCAGCTTATGCTGAATAATGTTATGGACAGTTCCAACTTTCTTACTTATTATGCAGCGCTACAGCCCGGAGTGGGTCTTGGCTTCCCTAACAATTCTCCGGTCTTTTCTCTCCAACTCGCCACCCCCAAGATTTTAAGGTCTTCCTCCATACTGCAGCCATCTTCTCCGTGGTCGGCCAACACTTCTTTTGTCGATAACAGTTCCGTTCAACAGTCTCCTTGGCATCCTATCGTTTGGCCATCCTTGCTACGTGTCCTAACCATTCGATGCAGCGGGCCTTAATAAATTGGACCACGTTTGCTTCCTGGTAGAGCGAATAAAGCTCGCTGTTTATGCGGGGCCTCCATGTACAGCATTAAGGGGATCACCTTGTCAAAATGGTCAAAACCTGCCAGTCAAAATGGGAAATTCACAGCTCAAGCTACCGCCAACCAACACATTCCCACCATTATTATTCAGGGCCATCAGAATTAGTCTCATTAATTTATGTGGGATCCATCATTTTAGATCAATCTACAATACCAAAAGCTTGGTGATAGTGAATAAAGAGAATATGTACGTCGATTTTATACTCCCAGCATTTTTCCATCACGAAAATCTGGTACATTGTACCCTTTCCTGAAGACTGGCGTGGCCTTAACCATTTACAGGGGCATGATAGAGAATGCCGCAGCGTACGCAGCTGCCTGTTGGCTGACAAGTTTGACATGCGGTCGTACAGCAGCACTCTATTACGAATGCAAGAGCCACTTTGTGCTCTGTAACAAGAGCCTATGCGACATCATCCACAGTCTCATTACCAGTGGTCGCTGGTGTGTTGCCGCATGATCTCCTTGTAGAGATGAGAGCCCTTACCTATAAGTATAGAAATGGGATAATGACTGTCCTTGATGGTGAGGAACTATCCAGTCAGACGCCTCCTGCGCATGCAAAGAAATAGATCCGAGAGTACGAGATTGGGAAGTGGCAAAGACACTGGGATGAGGCAGAGGCAGGGAGAATCGCATATAAGTTCTTCCCGAATCTGCATCACAGACTGTCAATTCGATGGCTGGAGCTATCCCAAACCGTAACGCAATATATCACGGGCCACGGGGAGTTCAATTCTAAGCTCCATCAGATAGGTTTGAAAGATTCCCCGAATTGAACGGGACACAGTGCATCACATTCTCTTCCGATGTCCTCTCCTCGACGAGGCAAGAATCCACATTGAATTCAAGCTGAAAAGGAGGGGAGAGAACTGGCCGGGAGAATGCAAAGGGTTAATGAAAAGTACTATCAATTTTAAAGACTTTGTTGAGTTTGCTAGTGAAGTAGCGGTAATGTGCCGGACTAGACGGATATGTAGAGGTCCGCCTCCCCGTGGCAGGGATGGAAACTTGCCTACTATGTAGGCAAGGCTAAGTGACCATAGGCACCGGTTTTGGCGCTATGTGCTAGGTACGGTGGCCTGGAGTGTGCTCTAATTTTGAATTTCATACCTTTTCCTCGTCGAAAGCCGCATTGATAGTCATTTAGTATATATTCTGCAAAGACGTTGAGCTTTTTTAGTAGTATATTAGAACATTTTTTATATGCTATCCCCAGAAGTGAAATGCCCCGGTAATTTTCGCATTGGAACTTATCACCTTTTTTATATATAGGGCATATTAGACTAGTGCTCCAGTCCTTCGGCATTTTTTCTGTTTCCCAAAACTCCAAAATTACCGAGCATAATTGGTTCAGTACAACTTCTCCTCTCTTGAAGTACACTTCACTGTTCTTAGAGAATTCAGCCACTAGAGAGTCCTCGCCGGGTGCCTTGTTATTTCTTATTTTATCTAATGATTCCAGAAAATCGTCCATGTCTGGCGGCTGAATATCATTTTCTCTATTCTGCATCACCTCCGAGTAGTCATCCTCTTGCCTGCGACAATCCCCAGAACCCAATACCTCTCCAAATTACTCCGCCCATCTCACAACAGCTTCCGCTTTTCCTTCTATTATTTTCCCACATTTATCCTTGCATGTTTCATATTTCGGCTTGAAGCCCCGATTAAGATACTTAACTGCTCCATAAAACTTCCTGGATTCTTGTTAACTCTAAGTTCTTCAATCTGCCCTACATGTTTCTTCTTAGTACGCATTACCTTTTTGGCTCTCCGACGGCATGCCTGATAATCAGTGGTACTTTGTCTTGTGGTGCACTGAAGCATGATTAAACTTCGCTCATTTCTTATCCTTATTGCCTCCCTACACTCCTCATCAAACCATTCCTTTCGTGGATTTTACTACCTTTGATACCCTCTGCAACTAAAAAACTAATCACTGAGCGTTGTTCTTCCTAGATGCAATGCTCGATCGGACTAGCCATTATTAACTGAATAGATTAGAGGTTATGCTTACCAAATACTCTCGAACAGCTATGAGAAACTAAGTACAAGGATGCCAACTTGACGGACTGAAACTATTGTATTGATTATTCTGTTCTACAGCGATTTGTCTTGTTACTTATTGATGACCCTCGTAGAAGAAAAGTTTATTAATCATTTATTCATTAATTAGGTTACTGCAAGAAGATGTGACTTCATTAGAAGATGTCTACTGGCTGGAAGATTCTCGGGCGAAGTTTTTATTAGGAAAAGATTTCCCAACTTGGAGTGCTGCACGCCAAGCTTTACCGGTATCAAAGGAAGATTTAACTTCATTAAAAGCTGAATTATGGAGTGCGGTTGTCAAAAATTCTCACCACCAAGACGCTTGGACGTTTGGTAATATTTATCAGTTAAATATCTCCCCACCTCCACCACCACCATCTGTTATTGTTCCTCGATTTGCATTATTTCAGCAAATAATTAAGGTTATATCTGAATATTACTGTTACAAAATAGGTGGTATGCTTGTGGTATCAGTATCCGTAGCAGGACTTGTCACTCTGGCCGCTATGACTCAACCATCTTTAGCACCGGAAGCAAAACATTCCCTTCTGCAATATGTTACCGGAAAATATCTTCACAGTGGAAATACTACTGTCCAGTTTCATTGGCAAGATCCACAACCTGTAGGACAATCAACTTCTTTTACTATATCAGTAAGTAGTATTTATTTGATTTCAATTCTTAAGTTGTTACTATTAAAGTTTTATCTTCTTTTTTTTATAACTACCATATATATTTTATTTACAGTTTTTCCAACGTAATGGCCAACCGTATCCTATATGCGATACTGATCGATTAGTAGTTGAAATTTGCGAAACTGAAGGGCACAGAAAAGTGGCTACCTTGGTAGAATTGGGCGGTACAGAACCACAAACTGCTAATACGGCAGTAGTCAAATTTACTGTCAGACAAGCTGGACAATATAAAATATCCATATTGATTGGAAATTCTCATATTAATGGCAGTCCATTTGTCAAAACATTTCTGCCAGGTAATTTTTTAGAATTTTGATATTTTCCTAGAATGTAGTGTACTGCTGAATTTAAGCTTAGATGTTAAGATTTTAGAGGGAGTGTTATCCAATACGACCTAAAAGTTTTGTTGTGATTTCCTTGGTATGATTGTTGGTACTTTGAATGTGGTCCTTGTAAAGTTTGAGTGTAAATGATATTGTATATTAGAGTTAGAATAAGGATATTAGTGGAATAAGTTTTTCCAAAGATTTTAAGACAAAAGTGCTTACACGGCAGAAAACTTCACTGGGTTTTTAAGAAGCAGAAATTATAACTGTCACTTTTTCTATAGGTGACAAGGTCTAGAATTTTCTGTTACCAGCTTTGCAAAAATTTGTTTGCAATTGAAGTTCTTATGAATAAATAGAATACAGTCGTCTATAAAGTGTACAGTGCTAAAGCGTGTAAAGTACTAAAAAGTGTACAGTGTAAGTGAGAATGAATGTGTATTCTGGTAAGCTAGAGTTTTTATGAGTTCGCCTGTATGGACTAAGCTAAAGTGGTTCCATATATCCTTATCTATTAATCCAATAGTAGTGCTTCCAATCACTATCTATATAGTTGTTCTTAAGTGTGCATGTTTGTTGAGCTGGGGTATCCGCAGGCATGCCAAGATTCCTAAAGAAATGGCTAGTTCACATCTCCCTACGGGATCCCGTTTCATCCTAATGAGATAAGAAAACGAATAAAGCTTTCCATCTGACACAGTCTTTTGAATTTGGGTTATATGCAACTGGAATTCACCATTTTTATTATTTGTATATCTCTAGTTTTCACCGTCCACAATGTATATCTGATTGTATTTTTTTTTAACTGTGACTTTCTTTTTTTTAGGTCCACCAGATCCGGCGAAAACAAGTTTTGTACGACCATCGTCAACAGTTATCTGTACAATTGGACTTCCACACAGTCTAGCGCTTGAACCACGCGATGAATTCAACAACTTGTGCAGATTTGGTACGGATTCTGATCCGATTGCTGGTTATACTGTGTCAATAAAACAGGTTAGCTTTCTTTTTCTATTTGTTATTAAACTTTTATAATTTAGTTCTTGCCTTTTTTTGTTTGCCAAATTTTCTGCATCACTGTCAAATATGGAGATAAATTGTTCACTGTTATTATTTTGTTTAAGACTGGAAATATGATAGAGGAAACTGAAGCAGCTTGGAGTTTAGAATACGATCATACAACCGGCAAAATTATGCTCGGTCTAATGTTAAAAAGGGAAGGTTGTTTTAAAGTACAAATGTGCTATTGTGGAATAACCATCTGTAATGGTTATTTCGATTGTATCGTACTTAGCAGTAAGTAATGGAAATAGTTTTTCTTATCCACCAGTATTTTATCAGTAATTACTAAAAAGAAAATGCATAATCAATACTTTCTTTTTAATAGTAAACGATACAGCAGTTGTACAGAAAAATGTACGAAATCATAACACTTGGTATGAAGCAAGACTATTAAGTTTTCAAGGAGAAAAATTTTTAAAACCACGTAAAGTTTTAGTTTATATATCACCTAAACAACTTACAATTAAAGAGTTTCTATTGAAATTCATACCAAAAAGGCTGATCACTTTCCGTTTATGCCCGTCAACTAAGGTAAACAAAGAGATTTTATAATTTTTATATTGGAGTTATGTTTCAAGAACCCGGACTAGCCTTTTTTAAAAAGATTTATTTGACATGAAGTTACAATAATAGTTTAACACAATACACAAGTTACTATAATGCACAGAATATATATAAGAACTTAGATGCGAACAGTACAGTTGCGAGCTGAGGACTGACTGCCTGCTGGCCGGTGGGAGTATTTATATCCTGTAGGCTGCTGCTGACGTAGCACTGGTAATTTTCCGATAGATGTGTCATAACTCCTCCCTCCTTAAGTTTGGAGCTCCGGCGACAATTGGCATGGAAGTCCAGGGTAGATCTGTCGAGATGTAGGTTGTAGCTGGTCTCCTTCTGCTGAGCCTGAATTTGCCTTCTTTCTGAGGACATAGAAAACATACAGGAGGAGCGACAGTAGTAGAAGTATTGGAAGGATAACAAGATAATAGAGATGCGTCGCGTCACTGGGTACGTCCTCTGGCAGTTCCAGTGGGTCCATTTTTAAATTGATCCTGTGGAGGTCCTCGAAGGATATGTTCCTGTTGATGTGTGAGAACACTTGCGCGGTGATTGCGATGCTCCTTGAATCCCTGTATATAGGTGTGGCTTTGCTGTTTAGTAAAGTTTCATCTCTGTTTACTTTTATAAGGCTAGTGTTGGTTAGAAATATAGTGCTGTTGTGGTTGTTCTTGTTTATTACAATTCTGTTGGTCCTGAAAGTTAGGAAGTGGTCTATAAGGGAGATGTATTTGATAAATGGCGCGCTTGACGTGTATACTGTCTTGCATGCTGAGAGGTTGATGTGGTTATGATTTGGCGAATACAGTCGTCCTGGATGATGGTCTTGTTGTGGCAATACATAGCACCGTTGATGTCTTCACAGGTGGCTGTAAATAACTCATCTTGGGTTTTTAGGATCAAAGGTGGATGGACATGAATGGTCAGAAGGTGGTTGTCTTTTTCTATAGGGTAGGATAAGAGGAAGTATGTTTCAGAGGAAGAGGTTTTTAGGGGAACGCTAATGAAGTAATAGATGTTCCAGGTTTTTATGGAGCAGCGTACTCTGCTTAACTGCCACAGTGCCTCGCTGTCTGATGTTGGTTAAGAAAGTTAGGTTGTGGGATCTTTGCAGCGACTCAAGATCTTTGAGAGAGAAGATACTAGAATGTATGGTGTTTAATCTACAGAATTCTAGAGAGTTTTCCATGTCGTCAATAACTAGGGTTCTGTTTTTCCTGAGTGCGAGAGTCAGTGGTCTAGCTATTTTAGCGTAATTTTTAATCATCTTACGATAGTAGCCCGTAAGTCCCAGAAACTGTTTGATTTGTTTTTCGGTTTTAGGGAGAGGGAATTTTGCAATGGCTTCTAGTTTTGCCAGGTTTGGTTGTATTCCTTTGTCCGATATAATGTGTCCTAGGAAGAGTAGTTC
Organism: Triatoma infestans; assembly: GCA_011037195.1. Taxonomy (NCBI): domain Eukaryota; kingdom Metazoa; phylum Arthropoda; class Insecta; order Hemiptera; family Reduviidae; genus Triatoma; species Triatoma infestans. Next base: position 2,788 of record JAAEAF010013734.1, on the reverse strand, counting down.
TCTATTGCAGAATTCAGTTTTGTCCAGCTGTATCTTTAGGTTATGTTGTTTTAGTTTCTCAAAAACAGTCTTAAGGTGTTTTACGTGTTCGTCTAGATTGTCTGAGAAAATTATAATGTCGTCCATGTACACCAGTACGTTGGGAATCCTAAAAAAAATAGAATTCATGGCCCTTTGGAAAGTGGGGGGCGCGTTCTTAAGCCCGAAGGGCATGCGCAAGAACTCGTAATGTCCGTCTTCCGTAGAGAATGCCGTCTTGGGGATTGATTCGGGGTCCATTTCAATCTGATGGAATCCTGAAGCTAAGTCGATGGCTGAGAAGTAAGTCGCACGTCCTATCTTACCGAATAAGTTTCAATATTAGGAAGGGGGAATTTGTCTTCTACTGTCTTGTTGTTGAGTTTACGGTAGTCTATAACCATTCTTATTTTCTTCCTACCGGATGCGTCTGGTTTCTTCGGTACTACCCAAATTGGGCTATTGTAGGGGGAGTTGGAGTGCTGTATTATCTTGTTTTCTAATAGTTTATCAATCTCAACTCGTACATCTTTTCGGTAAATCTCTGGGTACCTATAGTTTCGGGTGTAGACCGGGTTTTCGTCGGTGGTTCTTATTTTATGTTTTAAAAGATTGGTGGAACTTAGGCGATCATTTTCCCTTTTTATTATTTGGGGGTATTCTTGGAGTACTTCAGTTATTTTTTCTTTTCTTCTTCATTCATGTGATCAGTTCTGATTAGAGTAGGGATTTTCCTTTTTATTTCATTTAAGACAGGCTCCTCGGACATTTCGGGACAATTGGTCATTACTATGTCGGGGATGTCTGTACAAATTTCCTGCGGTTCGTCAACGTCCATTGGTTCGGGGCAAATGGCCATTACTTCTTTGGATTCGACTTCGCATAGAATTTTATTATTATTAATGCTATAAAGACCTTCCTTTACCGTGACCTTATCGTTTATTTTTATATTTTCTTTAATTAGCCCGTGTTTTAATTCCCTATTTTTAATTGGTAATTCTATAAGGTTAACTCCTTGTTCTAAATTTACTACGTTAGAATTTTCGGGGATCTCCAGAGTAAATTTTAAGGGGATTATGCCCTGGGGGTAAGAAAGGATATTCTTGTTTAGATTTATGCTCATTCCTAGCGCTTGCATGGTTTTATGTCCTAAGAGTACGTCGTACTTGTCCGAAAAGGGAAATACATGGAATTTTGTGTCTAGGTCTACGTTAAATGTGTCTTGTATGTTGAAGGTGCAGGATTGTTCTCCCTTCTTCTTTCCAGCGGGGGTAGTTATTACGAAGGGGTCGTTAGCTAATGTTATGTCGGTCGGGATAGCGCTGGGATGTATGTAATTTTCCGCGGATCCTGTGTCGATGAGCCATTTCAGTCCGTTTTGGTCCTCAAAATGCGGGAGAGACTTGTCCACTAGATTTAGGTTGAATTCGGGGGGCTTTCTTGGCTGCCGTGGCCAAAGTCTAAAAAAATGATCAAATTTTTCTGTGATTCTTTCTAGCGAGTTTTCTAGGCGGGTGATTCTATCGTTATATATCTTGTCAGGGTCTGTATAATTTTCGGTTGGCTCGTCCTGTTGACAGTGGGTCAGTTCGTATGGTGAAATGTAATCTTTAAAACGGGGTCTGCCTGCGGTTCGCATGGACACCGTATTTTGAGAAAAGTGACCGGGCGGTAGTCTGGGTCGGTTGAAAGGATGGTTAGGATTATTCGGTTATTAGGATTGTTGGGATTCGTAGGTTGTCCCAAGTTTGGTCGTTGGGGTGGCTGCGGTTGTTGTCTGTAAAAGGAAGTTTGAGGTTTTTGTTCTAAAGGCCTGGGATTGTATTCGATTGGTGGGTACTGGTAGTTAGGGGTCTGATTCATGGGGACAGGGTATTGTGGATTCGGTCTGTATGGGATATTAGATCTATAAGGCGGCTGGTATTGATTATATTGATTTGGTTTTCTAAAGGGTTGGCTGGATCTTTTAGGACCGTGAGAGGAGCTTAGGGAGGCTATGATGAAGGAACATTTGTTGTAAATAATGTTTCGTACTTCGTCCAGGGTGCTAGGATCGAAGATCATAATGTGATTACTTAGTGTAGGGGCAGGCATTTATAGATGTGGAAAATTATTTCCTTGTCAACCCGAGTTATCAGTTGTTTCAGGGCGTCCGCTGTGAGTCCGTCTAACTTAAGTCTAATATAAACTAAATTGCGTAATTCCTGGATCCTATTGACGAAGTCAATGGGAGACTCTCTAGCATGCATTTTGGTTTGTAAAATCTCATCCTTAAGTATTTCATAAGATCTAGAGTCAGCGAAACTTTCTTTTAGGTACTTCAATAAATTTAGTAGGTGGTCTACGTTATGCGAAAGAAGTATGTTCCTAGCGGGCCCTAGTAATCTACTTTTAACTTTTATAAAAAGAATATTATGATTGTAATCTCTTTCGATTATGTTTTCCGAGCAGACTGTGGGGAATGCACTCTCGACAATTTCACAAAAGAAAGCTAGCTCCGAAGGGTTTCCGTCGAAGTAGGGAATGTGGTCGTAGTCCTCTTTGGATATTTTATAGTTGATTTGGGCCATTTCGGGGATGGTTTCTTTAGGAATGATTAATTTAGAAGGTTTAAGGACAGATAAGCTACTTACAGGTTTTAAGCGTGCTTGTTGACTCGCCAGCTTGCTGTTCTTCAGTCGTCTGAGGATGGTCCTGGTTCCTGTGGGTTGAGTACTGCGAACAAGCCACTGATGTGGGAGCTTCTAGTCTTCTTTGGATGTGAGACAAA
>JAAEAF010013733.1:0-133744 GCA_011037195.1 Triatoma infestans | reverse complement strand
AGAATTTTATTATTATTAATGCTGTAAAGGCCTTCCTTTACCGTGACCTTATCGTTTATTTTTATATTTTCTTTAATTAGCCCGTGTTTTAATTCCCTATTTTTAATTGGTAATTCTATAAGGTTAACTCCTTGTTCTAAATTTACTACGTTAGAATTTACGGGGATCTCCAGAGTAAATTTTAAGGGGATTATGCCCTGGGGGTAAGAAAGGATATGCTTGTTTAGATCTATGCTCATTCCTAGCGCGTGCATGGTTTTGTGTCCTAAGAGTACGTCGTACTTGTCCGAAAAGGGAAATACATGGAATTTTGTGTCTAGGTCTACGTTAAATGTGTCTTGTATGTTGAAGGTGCAGGATTGTTCTCCCTTCTTCTTTCCAGCGGGTGTAGTTATTACGAAGGGGTCGTTAGCTAATGTTATGTCGGTCGGGATAGCGCTGGGATTTAAGTAATTTTCCGCGGATCCTGTGTCGATGAGCCATTTCAGTCCGTTTTGGTCCTCAAAATGTGGGAGAGACTTGTCCACTAGATTTAGGTTGAATTCGGGGGGCTTTCTTGGCTGCCGTGGCCAAAGTCTAAAAAATGATCAAATTTTTCTGTGATTCTTTCTAGCGAGTTTTCTAGGCGGGTGACTCTGTCGTTATATATCTTGTCAGGGTCTGTATAATTTTCGGATGGCTCGTCCTGTTGACAGTGGGTCAGTTCGTATGGTGAAATGTAATCTTTAAAACGGGGTCTGCCTGCGGTTCGCATGGACACCGTATTTTGGGAAAAGTGACCGGGCGGTAGTCTGGGTCGGTTGAAAGGATGGTTAGGATTATTCGGGTTATTAGGATTGTTGGGATTCTAGGTTGTCCCAAGTTTGGTCGTTGGGGTGGCTGCGGTTGTTGTCTGTAAAAAGAAGTTTGAGGTTTTTGTTCTAAAGGCCTGGGATTGTATTCGATTGGTGGGTACTGGTAGTTAGGGGTCTGATTCATGGGGACAGGGTATTGTGGATTCGGTCTGTATGGGGTATTAGATCTATAAGGCGGCTGGTATTGATTATATTGATTTGGTTTTCTAAAGGGTTGGCTGGGTCTTTTAGGACCGTGAGAGGAGCTTAGGGAGGCTATGATGAAGGAACATTTGTTGTAAATAATGTTTCGTACTTCGTCCAGGGTGCTAGGATCGAAGATCATAATGTGATTACTTAGTGTAGGGGGCAGGCATTTATAGATGTGGAAAATTATTTCCTTGTCAACCCGGGTTATCAGTTGTTTCAGGGCGTCCGCCGTGAGTCCGTGTAACTTAAGTCTAATATAAACTAAATTGCGTAATTCCTGGATCCTATTGACGAAGTCAATGGGAGACTCTCTAGCATGCATTTTGGTTTGTAAAATCTCATCCTTAAGTATTTCATAAGATCTAGTCAGCGAAACTTTCTTTTAGGTACTTCAATAAATTTAGTAGGTGGTCTACGTTATGCGAAAGAAGTATGTTCCTAGCGGGCCCTAGTAATCTACTTTTAACTTTTATAAAAAGAATATTATGATTGTAATCTCTTTCGATTATGTTTTCCGAGCAGACTGTGGCGAATGCACTCTCGACAATTTCACAAAAGAAAGCTAGCTCCGAAGGGTTTCCGTCGAAGTAGGGAATGTGGTCGTAGTCCTCTTTGGATATTTTATAGTTGATTTGGGCCATTTCGGGGATGGTTTCTTTAGGAATGATTAATTTAGAAGGTTTAAGGACAGATGAGCTACTTACAGGTTTTAAGCGTGCTTGTTGACTCGCCAGCTTGCTGTTCTTCAGTCGTCTGAGGATGGTCCTGGTTCCTGTGGGTTGAGTACTGCGAACAAGCCACTGATGTGGGAGCTTCTAGTCTTCTTTGGATGTGAGACAAATGGTCGCACTGTGAGACAATGGTCGCACTATGAGACTTAAGCCTTCGCAGTCCCTGTTCGGGCGCCAGTTATGTTTCAAGAACCCGGACTAGCCTTTTTAAAAAGATTTATTTGACATGAAGTTACAATAATAGTTTATCACAATACACAAGTTACTATAATGCACAGAATATATATAAGAACTTAGATGCGAACAGTACAGTGGCGAGCTGAGGACTGACTGCCTGCTGGCCGGTGGGGGTATTTATATCCTGTAGGCTGCTGCTGACGTAGCACTGGTAATTTTCCTAGAGATGTGTCATAACTTGGATAATCGATATATTGCGATTGGCAGTGAAACACTATAGACTGTGTGACGTTATCTGAATGGGGGATTTGTCTAGAAGGCAGTGGTAATAAATAAGGCACTGGCAATACTATTGCTGTGTGACGTCATACGAATAATATATTGAAAAGGCAGTGGTTTTTGTTATAATAAAATCAATATTTGTAATCTATAAGGCGGCGGCAGATATGCGCATGCCCCAACTAGCAATGACGTCATAGGGGAGTGGGGATAAACGTTACTATAGTACATTGTATTGTCGAATGTAGTTCAGTTCTGTGTAAGTGCGCGTCGTGTTAATATCAGCAGCAGCAGCAGGGAGCTGGAAGGGGTAAGTCAATCTTTTTTTATAATTATTATTATTATGTGTGACAGTTGAATGCATCTCCGCCATATTTTTTCTATTATTTAATTTTTTGTGAGTGCGTTGAGCGGAAATAAAATTATGATAGTGCGGGCGTTAAGTGTACGTTGTAAATTATAGCTAGCGAGAGGACCATTGTGGCCGAGTGGTTAGGATGACGCGACTTTCAACCTAAAGATTGTAGGATCGAATCGTAGGTAACACAAGTTTTTTCATATATTATAAAAAATAATTCCCCTCTCGCCCAGAGTAAGCAATGATGTGGCGAGGGGTGGGGAAGTTAAGAATAGAAGTGTACGTTGAAAACTACAGCTAGCGAGAGGACTACTATGGCCGAGTGGTTAGGGTGATGCGACTTCCAACCTATAGATTGTAGGATCGAATCGCAGGTAAGACAAGTTTTTTCACATAAAATAAAAATAAAAAATACCTCTCCAGCCTAGAGTTAGGAGAGGGGTGGTGTGTTACGGTGTTAGGTTCCGCCATCTTGTTATGGGGATGGATTGACCATGGAGGTGGAAAGAAAATGGAGTCATTGGTTTGGATGAAAGTTTAAGGAGGGGGGTGAAAAGAAAATGGAGTCATCGGATTGGATGATACATTCAGGAGTGGGGGTAATAGATTGAATCGTAGGTTAAGGAGTGGGGAGGGGAGAAAATCCGGCCATCGGATTGGACGATAAGTGGGGGTGGAAAGAAAATGGAGTCATCGATTTGGATGATAGTTTAAGGAGAGGGGGTAAGTGGGCGAGGCTAAAGTGCTCGTCGAGTTCGATGATTGTCAGTGGGAGGGGTGTGGAGAGGCAAGAAATATGTTGTTTTGAGACAAGCGTACTCTACCGCAGTGACGCCGCCCGGTAAAAAAAAGCATGTCCGGGCAGGCAATAAAATAACTAGAAAAAAAAATAGTGAGCTGTGACGTCACAGAAAAGCGTACTCCACGCCGCATAGACACCGCACAATACTACGCCACATGCTCCACATGCGCCACATAAAAAGACAAGAGTACTCTACGCCACGCCGCATAGGAAAAAACGCCGCACACATAGGAAAAACGCCGCATATTTTAGGAGCTCGTCGAGTTCGATGATGGCCGCCATTTTGAAAAAAAAGTGCGCCAGAACCGCCATTTCCCCTCTACTAACAGCTATAACGTTTTTCTGTAAAGTTAAGTATAGCGCAGATATCAAAATATTACTTTTATTTATTACATTTTTCTGGAAAAACATATTTTTTGGAGGAGTTCTGAAGAATGTGTGACGGTAAATTTCAAATGTTTTTAGCGCTGTCTTCTGGACTGTAATATAATCATGTACAGGTACATATATCCCCTATATCCATACCATCTCTAAATTAAGTTAGCAAACCTGAGTACAAATTTTAAGTTTAATGAACAGTTTATCGCATTAACTTCAATCAAGTGACCAGATTTTTTCGTATTCATAAGACTTTGCAATACGTATTTTGGTGAAAATATTATTTCCAAAATTTAACTGCATCCAACGCTTCTCTCCCTACGTTTCACAAGAATTTTTTATTTTTATTTTAGTTCACAGGAATTTTTTTTTTACACTATCTAAGCGATTTATTTCGAAATATAACTGATTGCATGGAAAGTTTTCTTTATCCATTAGAAAGAACCAAAACCCATTACTGCTCGTTGTCCCGCTCCCACACAACCCTTTCATTTTCTCCTCCCTAACTTTGATAAAGTTCGCCCTAAAGCACAAGGAAGAAACACGCACACACACACAACACACACACACACACACATATATATATATATAATATTAACTAAACCCGCTTAGAACTGGATGTTGAATAAATTATACCCTATTCATATTCCCTCTGAACTATTAAGGAAAGATGTCAAATTTGATTTGTGACCTCCCCTCCAGGACTCGTCTTTCATATTCAGTTTACCAAAACCGAGTGAAGTTTTAGTTTAAGGTGGCCTGAGCTAGAATGCCAATGTAACATTGTCTGTTGTCTGAATATACGCATTCATAAGGAAAGTGAAAAAAAATTGGCGTTTCTGATTGGCTGCCAGCATTTATGGTAAAAGATCTTTTTTGTTTTACCATTTTCTGGAAACGATTAAAAATAGTAATTACTACTGCAAGGTATTCTAATAGAAGATGTCTATGTAAAACATATTGTTTGAATCAGATAACAAATTTCTCTTGTGAAACAATCTGACGAAACAATCTCTCTTATTGTAGTGTTACAACCCCCCTTAAACTATTTTCTACAAACTCGCAACCTTTGCTACATATTTTACAATCTTTAATATAATATGTTTGGAAAAGAACTTTGGATACATTACAAAAAACTAAAATGACCCTTTATACGGAAGTCCAGAGTCACAGTATCCCTACAATCTCTTAGAACACATTTTCTTGGAAAAGTATTTTAAAGAAAATGTACCAAGGTCAAAGAAAAACGCTGAAACTATTTTCGTCAAAATCTGAAAAAATGGAAAAAAAAATCTCGTGTGAAACACTCACACTACTTTCTCTTGCTCCTTTTAATACAGTTACAGTTAATACAGTTACAGTTAATACAGTTACAGTTAATACAGTTACAGTTAATACAGTTACAGTTAATACAGTTACAGTTAATACAGTTACAGTTAATACAGTTACAGTTAATACAGTTACAGTTAATACAGTTACAGTTAATATTACATATAAAATTTGAAAACTTAATTGCAAAATTTTCTTTAAACTGTGAAATATTGCTGATATGGCCCAACATAAATATACAGGTGGTTGGGGACACAAGTGCTATCGTATCAACACAGCCAGTTAGAGAGAATGTTACATTGTTGAGAGCCACTAATGAACAAATCGCGATTGTCTCAAAACGGTTCCAACGATTTTCTTTAAAATTATTATATCAACAACAAATATTAAGAGCTACAACTTTTATTTGAAACATTTCTCTGAGAAATCAATTCGTTTAAGGTGGCTTTTGGGGTGTCCTCTAAAGTACTAATTCAGTTTAGTATACGATTCCTTCATCTAAATCATATTATTTAGAAATTAATATGTTGCCAGAATTCTGAATGTGTAAAACTCGGATGATCGGAAGTGCGTTTTTCTGATCAGTTAATTCTGTGATTTTCTCCACAAAAACACCCACATTTCATGAAATTTGCTATACTAACTACAAATAGAGAAGCTTATTACTTTTCAGAGACATTTTCCGTGATAGCCTGCTTCTTTTTGTGGTCTTCGACCGGTTTCGGGCATTCGCCCATCATCAGGATATTTTTGTTAAACAGTGTAATAACATAGACTTGCACAGTTGATACACTCTGCTCTGTGCTCTATGCAAGTCTATTTGCTCTGTGCAAGTCTATGTTATTACACTGGTTAACAAAAACATTCTGATGATGGGCGAACGAAACCGACCGATGACCACAAAAAGAAGCAGGCTATCACGGAAATTGTAACTGATGCTTTCCAGCTCTGCGGAACCAACCACCACGACACCTATTACTGTCGTTTGTAATATCAAAGGGAAAGTTCATTTAACGAGGTTTTGTGTGAGAGATAAAGTTAGGCTTTTTTCAAAAAATGTGGTTTTATAAAGTTCAGATTCTCCCCTTGATATCACATCGAAGAAACTAAACTGCTAGGTAGAGAATTAGAAGTGTGACGAGAATTTGTCATTTAAAACTGAGTGATAGGCAGTAAGAGAAAGTCGTGTGAGTGTTTCACACCAGATTTTTTTCTAGAGGATAGCTCACCTGAAAGATCTATGCGCGCCCCCTTCCCCGAGAGCCCTTTTCAGACAAACCATCCATCACCGGACAGCAGCTGCAGAAGCTCCTACGAATAGAAAATCTAAAGCCAGTACTAGTGGACTCGAACCCGAATCCTCCGTGTGGGAGTCCAGCGCGCAACCATTGAGCTAATCCACTCCACATATTTCCGTTCACAGCTGTAGGAGAAATTAAAAAGACCCTTGAAATTAAACAAATGGGAAAGTATTTCCTAAAATTTGAACTGAAATGATGATTTCCAATCCAGAAGCAGCATTTCAATGGTTCAACCGCTCAGGTGCTTATTTTAGCGATAATACATGTCATGCAGTATTATCGCTGTAATTTGAACTAAGAAGGTCAATAGTTGGAATAATGAAATTGTGATTTTTTGATTAGCTGCTGTGCAATGGTGTTAATATTGCCGCTATCAGATGGCTGAAATTGTAATGCCTATTCACCTCTGAGGTCAACATTTTAATCAATTTGGACGTACACATTAACAATAAATAAATATGATTCCAATAATAAAACCAGAATTAATCTGATTATACTCATCGATTGTATCATCTACATTTAATTTTATCATATGGGACTGACATGTGCGCATTTCAGTTTTGTTCACAATTCACAGTTCATAAAATAAAATAATTGATTGGTTGCAGTTAAATGTCTTTTTTATACATAGATTTTTAGGGTAGAGGTTTTTTTGTACATTTTTTCCTCAATAACTATATCTATATCTATTGTCTGTTGCCATATAGTGGAGAATAAAGCTATTTTACTAGCTGCTCTCTATATTTTGTAAATATTGTACAATTTTGTACAATAAATAAATTCATTCATTCATTCATACATACATAGATTTAATATCGAAGGATTATTGAATTGTAGAGGGAATTCCAAAAGACTTTCCAAAAAGAATTGAAATCTACTTAATAATATTTTGAATTTAAATGCAAGTATATGTGCCAACAAAAACAGCAGTTTTTAAGTGACAAAATAATGTGCAATTTTTTAATTAAAAACAGGGAAGGGATTAGTTCAGTGGTAGCGTACTGGACTAGCAATGCGGAGATTCCCGGATTCAAGCCCAGCATGCTGTGCTCTTAGATTTCTCTTCTTAGAAGCTTCTACAGCTCACTGTCCGGTGACGGGTAGTGTTGTCTTTAACGAAAGAACATTGTCCGGAGGCCAGCAGTGCACTGAGAAGGCTGCGGTCTGCAATAACCATAGACGTGGACGCGCTAAAAAATAAATAAAAATAAATAATTATGTAGTGTGTTACGGGAACGCTGTGCTTTTGCCGCGCAGACTAGGCCGGCACTATACAAAAAGATATATGGCGTCTCCTATGATTGTTTATGTATTTATGTTAAATAAAATTATTAACTTGGACGGAGTTTTATTACTACAATAAATCTGGTGCGAAACACTCATATGGATTTCTCTTTCATTAATTAATACAATTTAATTTACAAATTTTGCTTTAAAAGTGGGATGGCCATAAAACAGGGAGGTAGGGTTAAGATGTGTGGAGGAAATGGCTATACAGCTAATTCAGTCTAAAAGGTTTACTATGATTTCCAAGCCTTTTTCGTTTTTTTTTATGTGGAATGTAGTAAAAGGCAATAATCCTTTGAAGCTATTAAAATTCTCCTTGTTTTCGAAACAGAAGTAAAGACAACTCTACAAAACTTTGATAACACCAATAATCACATAAGCAGAGTCGTAGACATTTAACTTAAAAATGTGAACGACTTTTGCATGGTTGAAAATAAGATACTGCCCTACCAGTGAAAATAGAAAATGGAGGATAAGGAAAAATGAAAGTTGGAAGATTTTTCAAGGCCAATAATATTGCCAAATCTATAAAACCCCTGCCTACTTGAATGGTTGGGGCATGTGAAAAAAATGGGGGATTCCAGGACGCGTAAATAACTGCTACATAGTCCGAGAAGAAAAAAAGATGGTTGCAGCATGTTGAGAAAGATCTGAAAGTACTCCTCAGAGGGAAGAAGAACGCAAGATAGAGATGTGTGTGTGTATGTGTGGAGATGGATCAAGCCCTATTCCTGGCTGTAGAGTTGCCTAAGTAAACAAGTAAGTGTGTAGAATGTAATGATCTGTAAAATGTACAATGTATAAATACAAATGTTTGTGTAAGATGGAGCCTAGATATAGCTGCGGGTATGCTAGATCCAAATTGTTGCTTCAATTATGTGAGTGTTAGGGAATTATTATTGAAAGTAGTGGCCGAAGATAGCAGAAAAACAGCTTGGGAAGAAGATATAATGCATTTCAGATAGAATTATGTATGAAGGAAATTGCTGTGGGATAGTGACGACTGGAGAAGGCTGTTCCGGGTACTGTACACAGCGGTACATGAGAAGAAGAAGATTGGTGAAAGTATTTTTTAAGCTTTTTTATGTCGGTGGATTCCTGCCCGAATCCCTGAAGAAGTGACCAGTCCACTTCCTCTTACAAACCTTTGGTACTAACTAACCCTCAATGTAGACCCTCAATTTTACTCACGATTGTATGCCAAACCTCTAAGCACCCCCAACCTGAATTCTGAATTTTTTTTCTTCGGCTAAACTATGATGCTTCCAAAATTTGAATGATCTCCAAAATAAGAAAACATATGTAAAAAAAACACAAATAATTTTGATGGACTTTTATTTTGAATCTCTGTGTAAGTATTGTTCTAAATAATAAATACGAATTCTTATGTGAAAGTGAAGTATTCAAATAGAAATTTGTCTTTATACTTAGTAATCTATGATCAAGTATTTAAAGTTCTACAAAGAACTATGAATATTATATAAGTAAGAAATATAAATTTTGTTATATTCTGAGGAAAAAGATGGAAATTAAATGAACAAAATTACAATATATATACGATATATAGTTAGATTTTATGCCACAGTTGTGTGGTTACTCCGGGGAGAACAGCAAAAAAGAGTGTATATACATACATATATGTGTGTGTATTTTGTATATGTGTGGTATAATTTTGGTATTCTCAATAATCACATATGCATATACGTTCAAAGAGGGTGTACGCAATTGTGCGAGTGTTATGTGTGCTCATAATATATACACACAAATATATATATATATAACGGGCAAAAAAGAGAAAGAGAGAGTGACAGTGAGAAGAGAGAAAGCCCAGAACCAGGGAATCAATATGGAAGATGATGACGTCACACGGTTGCCATGGTTACCGCCCTGGAAGCTGCAGCCTCACCCATATTACTCTTCTCTACTCACCTAATGCACCTGAATTATTGAATAAAAACCCTAGAGATCATCGCTCTCTCTCTCTTCCCCTCTCTCCCTTCTCGCCCCTGCCAACTAGGAATGTTTTAAAATATATTAATTATATAATTATAATATTAATAAAATTATTTGGGTCTTTTGTAGATGTGCTGACTCTTGCAGATAACATCAACATTTTTATTTTTATTTTTTCTTATTCTCATTTTCTTCCAAGTTTTAAAACAACAGTTTCATTCTCAAACAGCAGCTCAAGGCCACTGCAGTCCCCCAATGACATCTTTGATGACCAGAAATTTTAGTTTTCCAGTTCAATACGATTTTTCTCTAATCATCATTCACGTCCGAAGTTCTCACAAATCACTTAGACAATCTCGTCAACCTCGCGGCTACTTGGGTGGATCCCTTCCTCTGATGCCGCCTTTCAACCAGGAGTTCATGCCATGATCTTACTATGCTTTCCGATTTTCTAAGAACAGTTCTTTATCTATTTATATAGCATTTGTAATTGGATTAAATTCATATATCCACAACGCTGTATCGATCTTTATGATGAGTATAACAAGGAAAAGTTTGATGGAAATCCCAATCACAATTTTATAACAGGTTTTTCCCATAAAATATCTTATTATTTTCCATAAACTCAGGAAGTAATCGTAAATTCGAAGCATTCGTTCACAAGATAAATGACCTCATTAATAAATAAAATAAAATAAAAGACCTTCCCTCACTTTTGTAATTTTTGAAGTTGCTGTCATTTTTCATTTAATGGCGCAGCTATTGGCTGGCTCCCACAGAAATCTTCTAAAATCGATTTTCTCAGTAAAACTGACAGGCCAATGAATGGCGTTCAAAATTTAGAGAAAATCTTTGGAGTGTTTATTTGGAGAAAGAGGCAAAAAAAAGTAACGAAATTGTTTACTCAAATACAGATGCAAATAACTAACGAAACGTACCCTCAGTGCAGTACATTCGCTTTATAACTATTTTGTTTTCTTACTCCGGAAACCTCACGACCTATGTTTCCGGTGTAAACAAAATTTGAAAAATGTAATAAGATCGCGAAATACCCTTCCTCTTGCAGCAGCAAGAAAAACTAAAAACGAAGTTCAATAGACGTTTCCTTCCTTATAGACTACACTGCCCATCATCGGACAGTGAACTGTAGATAGCTTCTAGAGCTAGAAAAATGTGGGGTAGCACTATCGAACTCGAATCCGGACTTCCGCATTCCAAATCAAAATCAGAAAAACCAAAATCCAAAAAGAAAATTAAGTTTGAGATTTCTATCGACCTTTACCCACAAACACAAAAAAAAAGTCCCGCGAAAATGTTCGATTTAAGAGTGAGTTGCCTTATCTGTGTAGTCTGGGTGTGATTTTTGTGAAAAATAATGAAGCCATTCTCGAACCAAAATTGCAAAAATTGTAAAATAAAAAATAGTTCAGTAAAGTTGTACATAATTGCCTAGAAATTTACTAGAAATTTGGAATTGTTACTAAATATTAACCGGCTTTAACATTAAGTACAAAGACATAGTGGGGAACATGGTTGATGGTGTTTGCGGCCCAAATTCACCAGATACCTTCTACAATCAATTCTACCAGAAAAATATTGATGCAATCAACTAAACTAAATTTGCTTTGTGCAAATCTATGTTACCATACTGTTTGACAAAAAGTATCCTGAAGATGGGCGAACGCTCGAAACCGGTCGATAGTTACAGCAGCTATTCTCACGCTACTCACATAGAAAAGCTGACTCAACAGAATAACTATATAAAACCTCTGATTTTTGAATACCATTCTCTTACTATTCGAGCAGTTATTATGTATGTTACTTTTGTGCAAAATGAATTTTATTTAAAAACATTCAGTATTTATAATTAACATAACTGGCGCCCGCGAACAGGTACTCGAAAAGTTTCTAAATTGTATTTTGTGAACATTCCCGTGTAAATTTGGGAACTTTGAGAAAAACTCGTTCAGCAACGTTAAATAGGACACACTGGTATACCAACGTGGTCATTTGCCCTGAAACAGGAAGCAGCAAAGAAGAGGAAGACAACGGAAAAGTCAAGATCATCCTCCTGTGAGTAATTCTTTGGTATCTCATATTTGTTCTTTCTAAATCCATTTCAAATTTTTCAATCCTTCCAAAATGCCGAATGAAACCCTAATTTCCAAACACATTTCCGTAGAAATCCTTAAATATATACCCCACTATGACGGAACACCCTATAAACTGCATAATTATATTTCTACCCTAGAAGATATTTATGCGATATACTGTGATGAAACTATTAAAGAAAGAGATAGTAATCATTGGTTGTTATTCAGGGGCTGCAATGAGTCACCTTGATGGACCCGCAGAAGCCGCAGTTCTTAATAATAACGTAACACATATATTAGAGTTAATAAGAGTTTTAAAAAAGAATTCTGCAGATAATAGGACAGTTCCCGATTTAATAGCAGAAATAACAGTAATGTAGTCTAACCCTAGGGAACATCCCATAGAATTCTTAAATAGGCTAGAAGAAAAAAGAACCAATGTAATCACTCGTTATAAATTAGACGGAGTTTTAAATCCAATTTTAAAAATGCTAATTGACCAACTAGACGCTACTCTTGTCAGAACGCTATTACATGAAATACACCCGACAATAGGTTCTCATTTACAGGTACTACAACCACAAAACTTAGATGACGCAAGAAGTAAACTTATTAATGACTGCAGCATAGTTTTACAACACTTAAAATACATACCAGCCTCGACGTTATCAACAAAACTGACTTTAGAAAGCAACAAATTTAGCAACAAATCTTAAGATCCCTAATTATGAACTCCCTAAAATACCATACAAATCTAACAGTAATCCATCATTTCCTCAGAGGCCTCAAAATAAATATTTTAACCAAACAACGCAATGGAGACAAAATCAATTTAGTTACAGACCCAACTTTCATCAAAGCCCTCAGCAGCCTAACTTCCATCAAAATACTCAGCATCAACCGAATTGTTTTCTCAAAACACTGTTTCTATGAAAACCAAACATCAAGACCAAATTTTAAGAACTTCACATCGCCCCATGAAGTAACACATATTAGAGAAACCCCAGAGACAGAACACATTCAGGGCCAAATCAACCAACTTAGTGATGCTATTACCAAAATTACAGAACGGTTGGATCATTTTTTAGAATTAGTCCATCAACCACGAACCGACCCCCCCAGACAATTTGAACTAAAGATCATTAATAAATCCCTACCATATTGTAGATCTTAAAAAAAGGAAATGGCTAGTGGACACAGGCTCCCTAAAAAAACTACATAAGCCCATCACTAGTTCCCCCAAATATAACCAAATATAAAGAAAATTTCATCGTGAAAACGCCTGCTGGTACAAGCAAGGGTTCGGAATACATATGATTCGACCCAGAAAATGTGTTTCCGAATGCCCAAAAAATTAAAATGTACCTGTTAAATTTCTCACCCAAATATGACATTCTACTCGGGCATGAGACGTTAAGCCAAATAAAAGCGAATGTAAATTTTGACAAGAATATATCAGAATACGAGAATGGATCTAAACGATTGTTATTATCATTAAATAGTAAGGAAATTAGTTTAAAACCAGGTTTCAATATAATCACCGTACCAGTTAGGTCAATTCCCAACTTAAAAACGGGATTAATTAAATCTGTTAAAAATAATAAATTTAAGATCGAGGAAGGAATAGTCGATAAAAAAACAATGAATGCACATGCGTGGCGTATTCCAACTAGCTCATGGTCATTTACCCTGAGCCGATGGAGGTGGAAGAAATAGACACGGTAACTGATAAATTCGTGACCAATAGTCCCGAAAATTTTGAAGAAATTGTAGAAAGCATTCCTCAACTAATTCGAACAGAACACATGAACGAGGAAGAAAGAGACAAAATTATAAAATTAATAAAAAATTACCCAGGAATTATACTACATGAAAACGAACCCTTAAGTAGTTCGTTAACCTTTAAAAGCACAAAATCACTACCACAGACGAAGTACCAGTATATACGAAAAATTACAGGTACCCCCAAGTTTTTCAAAAAGACGTTCAGATTGAAATAGACAAATTATTAAAGAATAAAATAATACAACACTCTAACTCTCCATATAACTCTCCCATTTGGATAGTCCCCAAAAAACCAGACGCATCTGGGAAGATCCCGGGTTGTTATAGATTACAGAAAATTAAACGAGAACACCATATCAGATAAATACCCTCTACCAAACATTGAGGATTTGTTTGGGAAAATAGGAAGAGCCACATATTTTTCGGCCATGGATTTAGCTTCTGGATTTCACCAGACAGAAATAGAACAAGAATCGATTCCGAAAACAGCATTTTCTACCGAAACTGGTCATTATGAATTTCTTCGCTTACCGTTCGGATTGAAGAACGGTCCACCGACCTTTCAAAGGGCAATGAATATCATTTTTTCGAGAATGCCCAATGTTTTGATATACATGGACGACATAATTATTTTCTCTGATAATTTAGACGAACACCTAAAACATCTGAAATCAGTATTCGACAAACTTAGACAACACAACTTAAAGATACAACTCGACAAAACGGAATTTTTCAAACGAGAACTTTTATATTTGGGTCACCTTATCTCAGAGGATGGAATACGTCCAAATCCTTTGAAATTGGAAGCGATTAAGAACTTTCCTATACCCAAGACGACAAAACAGATTAAACAATTTCTAGGGCTTACCGGTTACTATAGAAAGATGATAAAATACTACGCCAAAATTAGTAAACCTCTTACTTCTGCACTTACAAAAAATGCTAAAATAATCCCAGAAAAAAAGAGTACAAGCACGCCTTTGAACAACTCAAACTCCTACTACAGAACAATCCAATACTTCAACACCCAGACTTCACAAAACAATTCATACTAACTACAGACGTTTCTAACTACGCCATTGGAACGGTATTGTCACAAATAACTGACGGTAGAGACTTACCCGTGATGTATGCATCCAGAACTCTTAACAGACATGAATTAAATCTGTCAACTATTGAAAAAGAACTACTGGCCATCGTTTGGGCCTGTAAATACTTCCGTCCTTATCTTTACGGCAGGAAATTCATAATCCAGACGGATCATAAACCTCTACAGTGGCTAAAAATCATAAAGGAACCTAATTCTAAGTTATTACGATGGAAACTTTTGTTAGAAGAGTTCGATTTTGACATTAAATACGTTCAAGGAAAAACAAATAACGTTACAGATGCACTCTCTACAATAACAGACCACCCGATGAACACTCTAGATGAATTAGCACAAGAAACACTAGACGACTTTTTTAGAGAATGGGACCAGTAATGACGAAAACGCAAGTCTGATACCATCCATTCCCAAGATAGTTCCAACGAACAAATCACCACAATGGATGACGACAGAATTCTTAACACAGAACAAGAACAGCTTATTCTGGAACGTGGTACTAAAGCCCCTACTTCTCTTAAAATTTTCGGAAAGACAAGACTAACACTCTACATACAAAACTCCTCAGACATTCCAAATATGAAAATATTATGTACTGCATATCTAAAACCTAAAACTACCTATGGAATACTATGCTCAAAAGAAGGTCCTTTAAATGTAGAGTATGAATCAATCTTCAATAATTTCAAAAATGTAATAATCAATCATCATAATCATAATCAATAATCAACACCATAAAGTTAAAAAGGTGCAAAAAACTTAACTTGGATATCACAGATCCAGATGAGCAAAAAGATGTAATCTCTAACAATCACGCTGGCAAAACCTATCATCGTGGTATTAATGAAAGCTACAACCATCTTCGCAGGATAATCAGTATTCGACAAACTTAGACATTCCGGAATTTCTATGCTAAGAGACGCGACTGATTACATAAATAAATGCCCAATTTGCCTGAAAACAAAATACGAGAGGAAACTGTTCAAACAGACTATAAAATTACACCGACTTCAGAAAGACCATTTGAGAAACTACAACTGGACACCTTCCAGTACGACAAACGTAAATTCCTTACAATAATAGACTGCTTTTCCAAAAAGCTCATGGCGTACCCACTAACAAGCCTCAATCAGTTAGAAATACAATCTTGCCTAAATGAATACTTTTCATTATTTCCTACCCCGAAAACAATACAAATGGACAATGGACGGGAATTCGACAATGAAGGATTAAGAAATTTCCTTAAATTATATACATCAAACCCTACTATATCACTCCTGGGCATCCTGATTCGCAAGGTCTGCAAGAAAGAGCGCATTCTACATTGTTTGAACTTTTGAATACTATACAATTAGAAACCAAAAATAACAAAACAGAGGACAATATGAAATTAGCCCTCATAGCTTTCAATAACACGCTGAACATTAGCTTAAAGTTAACTCCCATGGAAATTACTTTCGGAGTATCTAAAAATCCTTATACTAATGAACTGACAGAAACACTAATAACCGAAGAACGAACAAACTATTATTTAGAGAAACTGAAATTAATACATAGACTTGTCAAAAACAAAATAGAAACAGAAAAGCAGAAACGAACAGAGAAACTAAATACGAGACATGAAAAAGACATTGAAATACCAGACGAGGCCTACTTAAAACCCACCTTTCACAAGGAAAACAAACCAAAATATTTCAAAGTAATTGACGATAAAAGTAAGAAATTAGCCACAAATCCTAAAATAAACTCAAAACATCCTTTCAAAATTCACCCCAACCGCATCAAGGGACCTAGGAAGGTAATTAAACCCAAGGATTCACATGTTTCAGGACACGATGCTCCTTCAACTTCTGCTCCTGGTCCCAGTGGCCTCATACAAGACGATTAACTTAAGCTCAACATACGGTATTACTCCAGTTCGAATCCAAGATTCCTTTGTGATCAACCGAACCTACACATACATGCACAACATTGATATAACGCTTCTACAGACAGAACTAGATAATATTAAAAGATCATTGGATCTCATTAGTACCAAAACGGAAGACAAACATTTTATCAATATAATTAATTTACATTTAAAATATACGAAAACGAAACTAGGCCACCTACATCTAACACACACAGAGCTAAACGAGGACTTATAAACGGACTGGGTACTGCGATATCTTGGCGTACAGGTAACATGGACGCTAACGATAAAACTAGATACGACGAAATCTTAGAGCAAGTCAAGACAAATGAATATCATCTAGAACATAATATTGAGAAACAACTGACGGTCAACAAAAGACTAATAGAAGAATTCAATAAAGATGTCAAAATTATACATTCAAATAACCTAAAACTAACTAACTACTTCAAACGACTGACCAATGAATCTAACGCCTTAGAATTGAATCAACAATTCTCACTTCTATTTAGCACGCTTCTGTTATGTATAACAAAGTAAAGGATTTAGATACTAGCCTAGAGTTCTGCAAATTAAATATCCTACACTCGAGTATTTTAAAACATAAGGAATTAGAGATTTTAAATAGAAATTCTAAAGTGAATTTAATTTCCAGCAATCCAAAAATATTATGGCAGCTGGGTAAAGTATACTGATCCCTTCATGATGATTATATCTCTTATTTAATACAATTTCCTTTGCAATCCCCAACCTATGAAACATTTTTCCTCCTGTCCTATCCAGTAAACAAGGAAAATGAAATTATCACCATACATGAATATCCTTTCCTTGTTTTGAGAGACAATGAGATACTCACAGGTAATTGCATCCTTATTAACGAAAACTATTATTGCAGAAATGCAACAGTAATTGTGAACAAGTGTATTAATCAGTTATTAGAAGATCGAGACTTAAATGACTGTAAATTACTAGTTATAAAAAATGTGGAGCCATTCATTAAATACATTCCTATTATCAAATACTTAATGTTCAATATCACTCAATCTATAATCGATGTTAAGAACAGAAGTATCACTATTTATCCAAAATTAACTCAGTTATTATTTCTCGACAGCTCGGAATATTTACGGAATTACAGCAAACCTTATGTATATTATTGGGAAAGTATTCCAATACTTCCTTCGGAAATACCAAAATACAAATCTTATTCAAATTTTACGTTCGACCAGATACATGAAGCAAATATAAATGTTCACCCTTTGGAGGCAATAGAGGAACTTCCCCTTGAAGACCACAAACTGATATATTGTTTCTTGATAATGATTATAATCATTCTGGCTATTGGCATGTGGTTTCAAAATAAATGCTTTTGTGTAAAAAGTTGCAAAGTTGCAGATACAGAGCAGACTCACAGCCCAACTCAAGATTCTACTTCTGCTCATCATCGCTTCCCTGGGTTACCTGTCTGAAAGCTGAGGACAGCCTCAATTTTGCGGAGGGAGGAGTTACAGCAGCTATTCTCACGCTACTCAGATAGAAAAGCTGACTCAACAGAAAAACTATATAAAACCTCTGATTTTTGTTATACCACTCTCTTACTATTGGAGCAGTTATTATGTATGTTACTTTTGTGCAAAATAAATTTTTTAAAAAAACATTCAGTATTTCTAATTAACATAACTGATGACCACAAAAAGAAGCAGGCTATCACGGAAAATGTCTCGGATGCTTTCTAGCTTTGCGAAACCAACAGAACAAAAATTCTAGACATTTATGTCTGTATTTAGAAAGAGATGTTTTAAGAAAATCTTTGGATCATGTTTGAAAAAATTGTGAACATTTTAAAAAAACTATTGTGTGAAGATGCACTTCCGATTGACGGATTTTGACCGAAACCTTGTTGCGATAGCGTCCTGCGGCATTTTTAGTTTTGAGATATTTCGTTCACATTAGACAACTATTATTTACAAACCATTCATAAAAAATATTTTTTCCTTATAAGGACGCATTTCCGGTGAATTCCCAATTTCAAAAATTGGACGCGATCATATTATTTTCTTTTACACCCATAAGGGAAATAAAAAAAATAATAAAAAAAATGTCTTAACAGCATTTAAGAGGTTAAAACTGCCACACTGTGATTTCATTGGTGGCGAATGGTGGCTGTGCGTGCCCCCTTGCTGTTTCTAGCTAGTGGCTCTCGCAGTTTCCCTCTACTAACTAAACCCTCCTAATTTTACTCACACACATTGTGGGGGGTGGGGGAAGTCAACCATAAGGATAAATCGAACCGTAAAAGCTTTTTACATCAAAGGTAACCTCTTTAGTCCTTATTAGCCAAACAGAGAACTCAGTATCATTTTTCTAACATAATTATATATAGCTATATTTTTTTCAATAATTAAATAAAAAGAAAAAGGGATTTTTAAAAAATATTAAAACTTAAATTTGCTATCCATTTTTCGTTCTCTTGAGTTTATTTTGAGAAGAGTGAACTTTTCAAACAGGAAAGTGAGTTTATAATAGTCATTTTTCTGCAATCGTTGAATAATGTGACGATTATCGCACTAAATTTAATGAAGAAAGTTTTTTTATAATCTTTATTTATGTACAATCAGCGCAATAGTACTATAAGTAACAATTATCACAAAGAACATATATACATATTGAGTGGAGAAGCTACCCAATGGTAACACTCCAAAACTTCACAAAAATACTATTCACTCTCTTTACTTGAGAGGAGATCACGAGGACATTGTCTTTTAAGACCTAGGAGGGTTATTAGGAAGTGTTCGGTAAGTCAGGTGTTCAACTAAAGGATTTGTGTAAGTCTGTAGGTTAATATTCCGTAACGGGTTTGGGCGATTGAGCAATGAACGGCATATTAAGGTCAGTGTGTCTGGTTCGGTTGGAGACGTAAAAAGGAGCGTTTCAATGTTACGGAGGATTCTGGATTGTAGGGATTGGAGTCTTTGGAGATTTGAGCGTGTGGTTGAACCCCATAGTTCTATCCCATAACCCAGATAGGCTTCGTAATAGATGTATAAATAGTCTTTTGTTGATCGAAAACAAGATCAAAACAAATTTATTTATTTATTTCTTATTTGTATATACAAGTTATAGAAGAGCTTATAACATTATTATGTACTGAACAAAAATAATATAACCAATAATAAAATTGATGTCTTTTTATTAAGTTAGAAGATAAAACGTTAAAATTAAGAGTTAAATAAATATCAATATGAAAAAATAAACAACTTGTCAGTTTTAATGAATAGAAATAGAAATACTGTTTTAATTATCAGAATATTATGATAATGAATTTTGTATGAGCTGATTGTATTTATGTTATGTAGTAAATATATCAGGGAAATGAATGATGTCAGGCTGCAAGATGATATTTTAGTTTATTGAGAAGAATATTGTAAATATCAATACGGTAAGGTAATATATTGGAATTGTCCGTAAGTCGAGAGTAATTTAGAGTAATTAGAAGTGTAAGATTATTTAGAGAAAATTAACTGTTGACTGGAAACATGTCAGTCTTATGTCTGGGAACATGAAAGTCAAGAGAGTAGAATAGGTCAGACCAGTGTATTTTGTTATGTAGTAGTTTATAAATGACTGTGATGTCACGTCTAAGTCGAAGAGGTTTGATCCCAGTCATTTCCCAGTCATGCAGGTCAGCATGACTATCAGCATAGACACTTGTTTCTCAGGAACCAATAGTGTCGTAAAAAACTTTTTTGGACTGCTTCAATTTGTCCTACATAAGTGACTAGCGGCTCTAATAAGGGGCCCAAACTATTGCTCCATGTTCCAGAATAGGAGTAGGTACTCCATAATTTGAAGAGAATGATTAGAGTGCAGCTATCATAAAAATACTTAGGACTTCTGTTTAAAAAACTAGTATTTGGTTAGCCTTCTAGTAATCACCTTTATATAACTACTAAAATTAAGATCGCTACTGAAGTGGATGCTAAGGTCTCTAATAGAGTCACATCGAGCTAGAATTATGCCATACCATGAATAATTATAAACGACTTTTGACGAACCATGAGACGAAAGACATAACTTTGCATTTGCTACTGTTAGGGCCATGTGATTATCTTTGCAGCAGAGCTCGAATTTCTTAAGAAAGTTTTGCAGTAGGACACTTCTCTTATGGAGTAAATGGGCATGTTAATCTTAATACGTCGGCAAAAAGAGCACATATCACAGAAGAAAGACAAGGAATAGTATCATTAATATATATTTTAAATAATAAAGGCCCAAGAAGTGAGCCTTGAAAAACATCTGAGGAGACGCAATATTTTTTGGATACTAGGACTGATTATTTGATAGCTTGATAAGAGAAGAATCAATTTAATAACGAACCATAAATCTCACAGTTGCACAACTCTTCACATATAGGGAAAGTTTCACAAGTCCAAAGGCCTTAGAAATCATCAATTATGACATCAATCTGTTTATGAGCAGCGAAAGATTTCGAAATGCAATCCTAGAGTAATGACAAATTAGTGGGTGCAGATCACCGGAATGAAATCCATGTTGTTCTGAAATGATGAGACTGTCGAGAATAGGGTGAATTTTACGGAATATAAAAGCTTAAAAAATTCTGGCAATTGTACAATGAATACAAATGGTTGTTACCACCTGAACGGACACCTTTTTTAAATATAGGCGCTTCACACAACCGCTTAGAACTTGCTATATTTTTGAAATTATATCTAGGAACAGCCCGAATTCAGAATAACTGCCAACAATAAATTTTTCCGGGAAAATATTAATTCATGAACAAACAAACAAACATACTATAATAATTCCAGCAATGAGTAAATAAGTTCAAATTGGTAATCCACAATACAGAATTAACTACTGCACCATAATAATGTTGGGAATTATGCAACAGAATTAACATGCACATATGATGAATTACTGTTATTTCTCATTATGATACTTGTAATTCCATTCATCATATGTTATATATATATATCATCGTATTGTTTGGAAAATATTTCAGGCATCACTTGTTGTTCCCAATTTGGTGGTTCAGTAGTTAGTATTGTTGGATATAAATTTCCTGACATTTCTAGGAGTAATAAACAATGAAATGTTCATAAAGTTAAACATAACAACCTTAAGGAATATAACATTTTCCGAGACTGTAAGTATACAGTGTGTGCGTGTGTGTGTGTGTGTGTGTGTGTGTGTGTGTGTGTGTGTGTGAAGGTTATTGAAATGAATATCAATAGCTGAGTAAATGATAAAGTGCTGAGGAATTCATTGAGGCGAATTAGAGTAACAATAACAATCGATTATAAATTTAATATTTTTTTTTTAAGTAGTTTCCCGACAATTGAGGATTTCCTCGCCAAATATTTTATTTTTCCAGTTGACCCTGTTCCGAGAATCCTTTTCTACTAGCGATTCTATTCTGCCATATCCTTTTGTTATAGACCTCCAAGCTAATCTCATTCAGCCTCTGTGCCACACCATTTTTGGTGGAAATCATCCGGTACCCACTCCAGAATTTGTAAGGGGCAATCTTTCTGGAGCTATTCTTTTATCATGGCCAAACCATTGGAGTCATCTTTCAGTCTTTTCACCATTGGAGTACCATCTTCTAGACTTTCATAATTTCTCGCATCTTATCATTTGTAATCCATCTGCGCCAGAAATCCATTTTGGCAGCTACCAGTATTTTCTGTTCTTGCGATCTAATTGACGATTTTCGCACCCGTTCAGCATTATACTACTTTTAACTAATGCTTCATATATTAATTTTTTGGTGCTGTTCAAAATATTATTGCTCCATAACACTGGATTCAGGATGCATGTAGCTTTCCGATCTTCTGCAACCCTTCTCAAATATATCTATTTTTGGAGGATTCATTCATCTCTACTATTGACCCAAGCTATTTAAAATGGACCATATTTTTTACACTTTTTTTTCAATTATTAAGGAAAGCCCATCTGAGGTCATTTACGATTTTCATATTCTTCTCCTAGTCTGATACTATTGTAGGGCATCTAGCCCACAACTATCTTAACAATATCTGACCGACACTAGCGCAGCCTAGCAGCCTCGTTCAGCACCACCAGCAGAATTCCCTAATTAAGTGGTCGTGGAAGAATGTGTAGTGCAGTGAAGTGTAATTTATTATAATATAAACATCAATAATGTAAGCACCCTTCATTATGTAAATCATTTCACGAAGTACAAATTTAGCTATGAGCAAATAGTTAGGGAAGGGTGCCGTGCCTCTCGTCAGGCCGAATTGTATGCACCAGTATAATAAATGGGTGGCTGGATGAGTTAAAACCAGTATTCACCGAACTGTAATCGAAGTTGTATATAGTTATTAACCCAACCAGTAGTGTAAAGTAGTGACAACGGCTAAAGTGGTGACCCCAGACGAGTGTACACAATTCGGGTGGCAACACCTAAGCATTTAGCGTTTTGTGTATTCCGTTCTTTTCATCGAAGTGGCACAATTCGGGTGGCAACACCTAAGCAATTAGCGTTTTGTGCTCACTTATTCTCCCCATCGAAGTGTGAGTCGGGTGGACTTCACCCAAGCAATTAGCGGCTTACCACTTCGCGCACTAGGCCACGCTGCAGCATGTCGGTCCCTCAAGAGCAGGGCTAAGAAACTCTGGAGGGGATCAGCACGATGCCTCGGATCCCACCGTTCTGGAAACAGAACCCCTCGCTGTGGTTTCTTCAGCTGGAGAACGTATTCAGCCTTGCCAAAGTCAAGTAGAGCTTGACCCGCTTCCAGCACGTCGTTGCAGCCCTAGACCTGGAAGTACTGCAGGAAGTAGAGGAGGTCATCCAACAACCTGGTGATTCACCGTACGAATCAATAAAGGATAGGATCATCGCCCTCTTTGGCGAATCCCAGTCGGAGAGGATTCGGAAGTTGTTGGAAGACACACAACTGGGGGACGAACGCCCATCACAGCTGCTACGAAGCATGACGAAGCTAGCGGGAAAGCTCATTTCAGAGGACTTTCTAAAGACCCTCTGGATTCGCGCTTTACCGACGAGGGTACAGGAAATCTTGGCAGCAACTAATCAACGGGATCTCAAGGAACTCGCGAGGGTGGCTGACGGGATAATGGAGATAGGCGCAAGCGATATCAGCGCCATCGCACCGCCCCCACCTCCATCCCAATTAGAGAAAGAGGTCCGACTACTGAGGGAACAAATGGCGTTGGTACAAACCCAGCTCGGGCAGCTCAACAACAAGCCCAGCAACCATCGCAGTAGCAACCAGGGCACAAGACACCGCTCACATTCTCCAACCAGAGGTAGGATGTGCTTTTACCACAAAAAATTCGGAGAAAGGGCCAGGAGATGCGAACCCTCATGCGCGAGATGGTCACGGCAGGGGAGTAATACCAAAGTAGATCCAGCGGCAACAGTGGCAGAAACTGTCGCTGGCACAACACAAGCCCGCCTTCACATCGCAGACAGGAAAGGTAGCGGCAGCTACCTAGTAGACACAGGGGCCGCAGTCTCGTGATACCAGTGGGAAAGAAAAACAACCGACAGCCCTCAGACTACCTCCTCTATGCCGCAAACGGCACCCAGATTAAGACGTACGGTCAGCAGACCAGGGTACTAGACCTAGGACTACGCAGACTCTTCCGCTGGGATTTTATCTTAGCTAATATCCCAAAAGCCATAATCGGAGCTACCATGGACTTCTAGTTGATATCCTCGGCCGCCAGCTAATCGATAGGGAGACCAAACTGACCTCCAAAGGACGCGCAATAACCGGCAACACCTGCTATCTCTACGATTCCATCAAACACAGAGTACGACCAGGTATTGGCCGAATTCCCGGACATTACGAGGCCTGGGTTTCTCAATCGCCCTGGGTTTCTCAAGCACCATGTCGAGCACGTCATTGAAACGAAGGGTCCACCAGTTACCGCAAAAGCTAGGCGTCTTCCCCCTGACAAATTCCAGGCTGCAAAAGAAGCCTTTCAGAAGATGATGGAGGAAGGAATCTGCCGTCCATCAAACAGCCCTTGGGCCAGCCCACTACTTATCGTTCCCAAGAAAGACGGTGACATACGACCGTGTGGGGACTACAGAAGGTTAAACGCACAAACTGTACCCGACCTCTAGGGCGTACCTAACCTCTCTGACTTTAACATACAATTGCATGGCAGCAAACTTTTTTCCACCATTGACTTGGAGAGAGCTTACTACCAGATCCCCATCGCCCAAGACGACATCAAGAAGACTGCTATAATTACACCTTTCGGGCTTTTTGAGTTCACCAGGATGTGTTTCGGTCTTCGCAACGCAGCCCAAACCTTCCAGCGTTTCATCGACTCGGTCTTCCGTGATCTTCCATATGTTTTTGCGTATGTCGACGATCTACTTATCGCCTCACATACACCGGAAGAACACAAACTGCATCTCAGAGAGGTACTGCACCGCCTAGACGCACATGGAATCAACATCAATAAGTCCAAGTGTGTACTAGGCCAACCAGAAGTCGATTCCTGGGTTATCGAGTCAACGAACAGGGCGTCTTACCCACCGTCCGAGCAGTCGAGACAATCTCAGATTACCCAAAACCAGCAAACATCATGGAACTACAACGGTTTCTGGGTATGCTGAATTTTTATCGCCGTTGTCTACCACACGCAGCCGACACGCAACAACCACTCCACCAACTTCTCCTCGGTCCCAAGAAGAAGAAAGACCGCACCGCAATCCAATGGACGGACGTAGCAATGCAAGCATTTGAAAAATGCAAAAACGACCTAAGGAACGCAACGCAATTGGGCCATCCCAAAATGGACGCCAACCTTACCCTGGACTGTGATGCGTCCGATACGGGCCTCGGAGCGGTGCTACAACAACTGGAAAACAACGTGTGGAAACCGCTAGGATTTTTTTCTAAAAAACTCAACGCAGCACTGACAAAATACGCCACGTACGATAGAGAATTACTCGCTATCTACAAGGCAATCCAGTATTTCAGGCCACTCCTAGAAGGAAGACAATTTACCATCAGGACCGACCACAAACCCCTTATCTACGCTTTCAACAAACGGGCAGAAGACGCTCCACCTCGTCGCCTCAGACAACTTGACTTCATCAGCCAGTTTACCACCGACATACAACACCTTTCCGGGCAGGCCAATCCAGTCGCCGACGCGCTTTCCAGGATCGAATCGATCACTACACCTAACGAGCTTGAAGCGCTAGCTGAAGCACAGAGGAACGACCCCGCAGTCGCTCAACTCTTGACGCGCAACAATCTTTTGTTGCAGTGGACAGATATACCCGGTTCTACAAAATCAGTGTTGTGCGAACTTACCACTACAACACCCCGCCCCTACTTGCCTGAAAGTCGCCGGCAACAGGTATTCCAAAGACTCCACGGGCTCAGCCACCCAGGTATCAGGGCAACTAGGAAACTCGTAACTGAAAGGTACTTCTGGCCAAGCATGAATCAAGACATCAGTCGGTGGACCAGAGCATGTGTGCCTTGCCAGAAAGCAAAGACCAACAGACATCTAGTCTCACCCTTGCAACAGTTTCCGCCTTCCGCCCGCTTCGAGCACGTGCACATTGACATCGTGGGACCCTTGCCAGTTTCAGAAGGGAAAAGATATTGTCTTACCATGATAGACCGCTTCACCAGGTGGCCAGAAGCAACTCCTATCGAAGATATCACCGCCGAAACAATAGCTAAAACTTTCTACGATACATGGGTCGCAAGATTCGGAGTACCACGCGTAGTTACCACCGACCAAGGCCGGCAGTTCGAGTCTCGGTTATTTCAACAACTGACAACGTTGATGGGCATACACCGCAACCGCACCACACCTTACCATCCTCAGGTGGAACGCTGGCATAGATCAGTGAAGGTAGCACTCACAGCTAAAATCGCCAAGGAAGGTTGGACCAAGATGATGCCAACTGTACTATTGGGCCTCCGTACCGCTCTGCGCAGTGATCATAGTATCACTGCGGCAGAAATGGTCTACGGCCAAAGTTTAGCGCTACCAGGGGATTTCTTAGGCACTCGCATCAAGTACATCGACCCATCCACGTTCAACACCAACTACAGCAGCACTTCCAGCAGCTACAACCCTTGCCAGTGCATGAACAAAAGCAGTCAATATTCCTCCCCAAGAGTATTAAAACCTGCACACACGTCTTCATGCGCACAGGAGGCCTCAAAAAACCACTCATTCCTCCGTACAAGGTGTTAAGTCGCACCGACAAGGTGTTTCAGCTCCAGCTGCCCACGAGGCAGGCATCAGTGTCAATCGACTTACTCAAACCGGCCTTCACTATCAACGCATCAGACCAATCTCGACCAACAGGCGAACCGCAAAAACTGCCCACACCCACAGATCAGCCACCACCAGCAATTTACCACACAAGGAGCGGGCGTACGAGCAAGCCGGTAGTCCGTTTCGACGTTTAGCGGTCAGACATTGGGGGGAGCCATGTAGGGCATCTAGCCCACAACTATCTTAACAATATCTGACCGACACTAGCGCAGCCTAGCAGCCTCGTTCAGCACCACCAGCAGCATTCCCTAATTAAGTGGTCGTGGAGGAATGTGTAGTGCAGTGAAGTGTAATTTATTATAATATAAACATCAATAATGTAAGCACCCTTCATTATGTAAATCATTTCACGAAGTACAAATTTAGCTATGAGCAAATAGTTAGGGAAGGGTGCCGTGCCTCTCGTCAGGTCGAATTGTATGCACCAGTATAATAAATGGGTGGCTGGATGAGTTAAAACCAGTATTCACCGAACTGTAATCGAAGTTGTATATAGTTACTAACCCAACCAGTAGTGTAAAGTAGTGACAACGGCTAAACTATGAACTACGAAGAAATGTATGTATCAGAAACTATGAAGAAAAGACTCTTCCTTTATTTTCAATCCAATCTTACTGCATTTTCTAGGTCAGAAGCTTATATCAATGTATATTTTGAAAAGAGTCGGAGACAAGCTTGTCTACAAATATTGAAACATTAAAAATTGAGTGTATCAACTAAATTTGCTCTGTGCAAATCTATGTTATCACTCTGTTTGACAAATGCATCCTAATAATGGGCGAACGCCGGAAACCGGTCGAAGACCACAAAAAGAAGCTATCACAGAAAATAACTCTGATACCCTTGATAAGTTGTTTCACAATTTCACTAAAATAAATTTTAATATGCGAAAATTGGTGGCTTTTCTCTGTCACATAACATCCATCCTGAAAAG
This sequence comes from Triatoma infestans, assembly GCA_011037195.1. Taxonomy (NCBI): domain Eukaryota; kingdom Metazoa; phylum Arthropoda; class Insecta; order Hemiptera; family Reduviidae; genus Triatoma; species Triatoma infestans. The sequence continues at coordinate 105,942 of JAAEAF010013733.1, read as the reverse complement.
TTCTAGGATTTATACATAATACAGGGCGGAAAATTTGCGGATTTGGTTCCTTCAAAATCTGTTCCCTTTTTTTACCACGGACTTCAGATATTCATCTACCATCTGGTACATAATAAACTGTGTTAAGAAAGAGACTGTCACCATTAACAACACAGCCAATCACAAACATACATATACTAGAAATGGATTAAAATCTTACGGGTTTAGTAAAACAAGCAGACTGTGAACAAAAATACCCCAGATTTTGTCCTTTATCTATTAAACGATAAAGAATTGTCGGATAGAATCTCGTTCAGGAGAAGGGGAAAAAATCAAAGTTGTTCAAATTGTACAGGCAACACGAAAAATAATAGGAGCTGCTATCAAAACCAAATAATGCTGGCCAAGACGATCATCAGTGTTGTTCTAAACGGACCAAGGACTTAAGAAGAAGCTGACTGCAATTTTTAACATTTAAGCCAAAGAAATTTTCAATTAAGGAACTTGGCAACGTAAATGCAGAAGCATCTTTTATACATAGATATAGATGGCGGAGAAACATACATTATATTTGTCGTTTCTTAAGACATAGAAGCTAGCAAAATGAGATACAATCAGCGCCTTTATCACTCCCTATAAAATCTTTAACTGGCAACCTTAATCGTACGTCTTTCCAGAACGCTTCTAAATTTTTCTAGAAAAATGTTTGAATTAAGTGTGTGTGATTGGTATGTGTGTCTGTGCAATTAGCAATGCAAGTTATTCAATAGGTTATTCAAGGTATTCACATTATTCAATAAAGCAGATTAGAGTTGTTTTTGTGAAGAGATTCTAAAAAAAATCAGAAAGTAAAACAAACTACCAATTAATTGATTTTCTTCATGCTTGAAATTCTACTGTAGTGGAAGAAGCAACTGGAAAAATTGAAATAATTTTCGTAAGTATTTTTGTGAATTTTAGCTTAAAATCAAGTTGTATTTCAGTGCGGTGAAATGAACTGTTAGGGACTATTCAGGTAAAGGACACGTTACAAGAGAGGTCGGAGAACTCAGCCACTCTTTTCTTTTAACCCCTTCTAGAAACCAAATACAAAGAGCAGGAGTTAACTGCCAAGAAGAGCATTATTTCAGTCATCTTACACCATTCAATCAGTATTCATTCGAGAGAGAACATCAGCGCCAGTTAATGTTACGCGAACATTTGAGTTTAAATCAATCAAGTGTTACAAATTGTTACAATTAACTTGTAATTGTTATTCTCATTGTTCAATAATTCAAATATAGTCAAATTATTTATTGTAAGCAATGGTGACTTATTACTTATTTCTTAATCATATCTCTCCCTAAACCATCAGCCCTTTCAATACCGCTCGTGCTACATACAACACACTACTACTACTACACGCTACAACATACAACATTCAACCAATTACATTAAACTAGCAAAGCTTTTAATGAAATTTAATATAATGTTGGCACTGCCAAAAAGTGAACCGAAGTATCTAACACTTTATAGAAAAACATAACTTGTGCAGCTCGCCCAAAACTCGCAAAAATAATTTTAGAGCCGTTGTAAATTAATAACAATAATAAAAAAAATTTATTAAAAAGTTCAACATTATCATTTAAAAAAATGGACAATGGAAATTCAGAAGTTTGCTTTTTTAAAAAAAAGAGATTAATGTCACAAAACACTTTTAAAAAACAAACAACACCCATACTAACATTTTGAAAAAGAGAGAGAAAACTTGTTTTTTGTTTTGTTGCAACACTAGAGGGTGTGGTGTCGCTTGTTTCGGTAGGTCCGTCCCAGTCGGATATGTTGTCCAATCTCCATGTCTTTTCAATAAATAACACCAATCAAAGGTTATTGAAATATAATTCTCCCGCTTTGTCACTCTCTCTCTATCATTCAATTTAGAAAACATGTTTTTTCATTTCTATTGTATTTGAAAAATTTATTAAACATAAAAAAAAACAAATAAATAAAACAAAAGAATGTATCAGTCTTGTGATTTATTACAACCTGTGATTCACAATATTTTTAGATTATGACTGACCTTTTGGTGTTCCTAGCAGTCAAATAGTGTCTACCGCGCATAATTATTTTGTGGAATGGTCAGGGTTTGATTTTTTAGTAGTTATTATTGTTAATTAGCGGAACCTATTGTCCCAGCATCGTAAATAGAAATTAACAGCAACGGTTAACCGCGGCAGCGTGCTCATCAAACGCCAGAATATAAATCGCCTTTTGAAATAAATCGCCAGAATATAAATCCTGTCAAAATCCATCGACCGGAAGTGCAAATTCACTGAATAGTTATTTTTATATTTTAATTTTTCGCGATTTTTCGCGATTACTATTCCAACTATTTTATTTAAACTTCGTACCCTATGTATACATATAAATATCTTTCACTTTTGAATATGTGAATGGGTCCGCAATGCTGGATAAAACGTGGTATTTTATCCGTCGAAGCATGCATATTTCTTTTGTTCCTGAACGGTTTTGGATTTTCATCCATCAGAGCAAATTCACCAAGTTCGTATAGACTGTTCACTTCAACGCAATGTTTCTGTTACACTCACACTAGTTAGTTTTCGCTCTACACGAACTTGGTGAATTTGCTCTGACGATGGATGAAAATCCGAACAAAAAGAACAAAAGAAATGCTAAACTGAAACAAGCTACGACGGATAAAATACCAGATCTATCACTTTTATTTGAAATATTTTCCAGGGAAAATTGATTTTCTTCGGAAGGTTGTGGGGGAAGTGAAACCACTTCAGTACAACGTGTGCTTTTTGACACTTACATAATATTAATCTACATTAGAAGCATTGATAGAATTCCAAATTTGAAGAAAATCAGTTTACCGGTATTACAACTTTACAGAATAGGTTTTTCAGCTTTTTGGACTCTTCTCGAAAACGACTATAAAAGTTTTTCTTAAAACATGGAATGCTAATTGCGTGAATACAAACATATCACTGGTAGTGAACATTTTTCTCGGCAATATTGATTTGAAATCAGTGGCGGCTACTGGTATTCGCGTTTGCGCGACTGAACCCCCAGCTATTTGAAAAAAATAAAAAATAACAAATTATCATATGTTTATTACTTTCTCTTTTTTTTATTTCTTTCATATTTCAATTTCAAAAAATATTTTCATTTTTATATAATAGTTTCAAACCTTAGTCACAGTAAAAATAGTATATATTGCCTGATATCAAATTTCAATCAAATCCATGTAAATTAATAATGAATGATGTGAAAAAAATAATTTGTTTGTCAAATCCGAGGAGAATTAGACATAAAAGAATAGGAACGTATATCAGTATAGGAGCTCACTCTAATGTGTTGTTTAATGTATTGTGCATTTTTGTACGATTGTAGGTATAGTGCATGCACATATCAGGCGATGTATAAAGTGTTGGAAGTTGGGGGTTCACAGTTCGGTATCGCGCTGGAGAATTTAATATATATGTATATATAAACATTTCTTTGAGTTAGTATGTTTCCTATTAACTTTTTAAAATAAGAGTGGGGGATTCTTGCGCGATGAATTTTACTTACGATCTTACGAACGAACTTACCCGATCTTACCCGGAGTTAAAAAAGTTGTTTTTAGCAAATATATTGTGTTGGTGAGTGTGTGTGTGTATGTGTGTGTGTGTGTGTGTGTGTGTGTGTGCGTGTGTATGTATGTATGTGAAGAACATAGCTCAAAAACGAAAAACCGTAGAAAGTTGAAACTTGATATTCCGTTTAGGTATCACCATGGGATCTGACCCTAAGTTATCTGTCAAAATTCCTCAACCGGAAGTACCACTTTACTAGTTACTTTTTACTTTTTTGCCATTTTCTCAAAAACGGCTCCGACGATTTTCTTCAAACTTGGTATATCAACTACATATACATTTATTACATTTCTCTGGGAAAATTCATTTAAGGACAGTTACGGGCGAGGGGGTGGGGTTAGGTTTCAGCTAAAGTGCTATTTCAGTTTATTAGATAATTCTGCATTTAAGCAATGTTAATTACAATTAAACATGTTGAAATTCCGAGTCTGAAAAAACGGATAACCGGAAGTGCATTTTACTTTACCACTTTCCTAATGATTTTTTCACTTTTTCGAGATTTTCTCAAAAATTGCTCCGACGATTTTCTTGAAACTTCTTATATAAACTAAACATACAAAGATGTATAACTTTTATTTAAAACATTTGTCTGGTAAAATTCATTTAAGGGCACTTTTAGGGAAGGGGTGGGGTTATATTTGTCTCTAAAGTATTCTGATAGTTGATTATACAATTCTATCATCCAAACAAAATTAATTAGAAATAAATAGTTGGGCAAAATTCTGAGTTTTAAGAAAATAGTAAACCGGAAGTGCGCTTTTACTGAACAGTTTTTACAGTTTTCGACGGTTCCATTAAATTTGGTACACTAACTATAAAATTTGTCAATTATAATTTTGAGAACTTGTGTGAGTGTTTCACACCTGATTTTTTGTGATGTGATGTGCCTGTGCCAATGTGTGGATTTTTATATATTATTTTTATATTTATAAAAATCTGGTTCACACCAGAGTGAGTGTTTTGTGAGTGTTTCACAACACTCACACAACTTTCTCTTACTCCAGTTCTCAAGACTAGAAGTGACAAATTTTATAGTTTGTGTACCAAATGTAATGAAATCCGTCGAAAGCGGGAAAAACTGCTCAGGTGACCCACTGTCAGATGCTATGGTGATACCTAGACGGAATATCATGTTTCAACACTCCACGGTTTTTCGTTTTTGAGCTATGCTATCACATACATACATACATACACACATACACACATACACACACACACACACACACACATACATATACGGACACACACACACACAGACCATTTGCTAAAAAACACTTTTTTGGACTCAGGGGACCTCGAAACAGATATTTCCAGTGAAAACTCGATATCAAAAATTTTACACGATTACAATACTTCCTCTTACTAGGAGTAAGAGAAAGTAAAAATTTGATGTTGGTATTGGTACTTAAAACATCACTAAGATATATGACCCAGCAAAGAATCAATGCTAACTCATTGACATTTCCTTTGAACCGAAACACTTTATTTAGATAATAAAAATTTCCGTTAAGTTAACCACTTAATTTTCGAACTCAAACGGTACAACACTTTTTTCGCAGTTTTTCTCTGGGCGCACAGTGACAGATTTATTGTTAATTTAACATATTTAATTGTAGGGGAGGAAGGCAAGTTTTTACCTGGCTCCTGGCTTACTTCATGATATCTATCTAGCCTAGCTACTAATAATGATAGGTAATGTATTTAAAAAAAAATTGTTAAACCCCCACATATCAAAGTCAGGAGCCGCCACTGCTTGAAATGGTTCTACGCAACATTTTTTGACGTTTAAATTTCAAATGTTATGTGAAGTTGGTTCAATTTTGTTGGAGCTTTCTTCTGGAGTACATGTAATCACCGTTGTTCTATCTATTGGGTACTTACTTGCCCCCTCAACCTCTACATATTAGGACAAGTCAGTTAACTTTAAGTGCAAAAAAACTTGCCGTTATATATACATAATCGTAATAACAGCATTTAGAGAAAGTCGTGTGAGTGTTCCACACCAGATTAAAAAAAAAGAGTTTTTATTATAGACCAGTTTTTAACTATTAACTAGAAAATAAACAGTGATATATTCTTAATGCTGTTATTTTATTTTAGTTAATAAAATAATAATAACCGCTAGTTAAACAGATTTTAATAGTTTTATCGATCTTGTATTAATATTGAACTTGCTTTTAATGTTACACTATAGCGGGGGCTTCAGACCCTTTTGCTCTGCAGCGGGAGCCATGATATTGTATAGAGAAGAGAGGTTTAGTAGCGTAACTGCTGCTGCTATATCGCAGTAAGGGGGAGTTACTAATTTCCCCTTTAGCCACTAAGTTATGTACACCACTATGTTATATATACATATAATATTACTATCTTATGTATATATTCTGTCAAGATCATAATGGAAATTCAGCTTATCTCATAGTGTAATAGTTTATCGCCATTGTTCTTTTATCTTATAGTAATTTTTTTTTTTACTTTTTTTCCCTTGAGTAGATATTATGTGAAAGCTGCTTTCAAAAAAGATTATGTGAAACATTGGAATATAAAATTTATATAAAGTTTCAATTTTATTTTAATTTACTTAAGAATTCATGATAAAACTTTATTTTGATAAACCTTAATTTGGAAAAAAGTAGTAAATTAATTCACTTATATCTATCTCGCCATCTATTTATGTTCGTCCAACATTGATTGGATACGTAATAATTCTCAATAAGAAGACTAATGATCGTAAATGCCACTGGCAACCATAAATAAATGAATGAAAAAATCTGGTGTAAAACGCATTTCCTTATGGTTATTATTACAATTATATTTTTTGATCTTCCAACTTGGAATTTTTACTAACCACATAAAAGTAAGTAACGTAAAGTAATGCCTATTTTTACAGGCGGGCTTAACGTCCAATGCCAAATTAGATGTCGTGGACTGGGTGGAAGCAAGTACTTTACTATCAACATTTTTTAAACGAATATATAATTTATATATATACCTGCTGTTATACGCGGGACTCGAACTGGGGACTTTCCACTTACAAGTCCATACTATTTCCACTACACCACATCCGACCGAACTAAACGTATAATAAAGAAGTGTAGAATATAATAATATATAGAAGTGTTCAAAGTACGTTACCGCCGGCTCGGAACATGTATGTGTAATGGATTGGTGGCAGCATATTTTGCCCGCCACAAAAAAAATATCAGTAAAATCGGACTTCCAGTTGATAAATTTTGACCGAATTTTTCGTGTCAGATGCGGTGATGGCACCTAAACGAAATACCAAGTTTTTGAGCTTCCTGCGAATTTTGTTCACATACCACACAAAAACACACACATTCATTAAAAACATTTTTCAAAACAATATTATTTCCGGGTGGAAACTCAATTTCAGAAAGTTGACGATCGCAACACTTTCGTAACCTCTCTTAACAGAAAGAGAAAGTGAAAGTCTAACTTTCAAGTAAATTTGACTGAAATTTCAAGAATTTTTATGCAGTTTAGTAAGTAATGATTTATTTAAATAGCAGAGTACATAAATAATTAAGGCAAAAACAAAATGCAATGTCCATTGTAATAAACTAGTTTAATAACTACTATATTATAATAAAGTAAGGCAGGTTGTTCAACCATCATTACCTAGGAGATGATTCTCTTTTAATAACAAACAGGTGTAACAGTTCTCACAACGCGTGGAAATAAATAAAATACTGTACAGGTAAAATTGGACACTGTGCACAAATAGGAATGGTGCTAGTAATTTATCTAATAAGAGTCTGTAGTGAGGGATGAGGAGAAGAAGATGAAGAAGATCTAGTTTAGTTTGGTTCGGTTGGATAGTTTTTCATCGTGTCGGGAAAGAAAAGGTACTCCATGTTGTACAGGGGTTGAGGAAGAGGATGTGTGGGTGGATTGGAGGGAGGCATTTAACTGGGATAAACAGGTATCTGGATGTTGGCCAATACCTTGTTCTATACAATGGAACACGCAATCTTGGAATCACCATGTCTAGAATAATAGAGATACCTTGTCAATATACCCAGCGAACATGAGAGTACAGAAATATTAGCCCGGAGCCTGAATTTAACCAGAATTAATATTTTATACAAGATGATGAATATCTGGGAATTATATTTAGGACCTATAAATTAAAGAACCGCATCCCATGCTGTTCAAAAATTTTATCCTGGCAGAATAATTCAGCGTAGACTTGTTGGTCAAAAATGTAGAGCGCTCTCTTTAAGGACTTTATTTTTTCACAGTGTACTTAGAGGAGGACGCCTTAAAATAGAGTGTTTCACAAACACAAATTACATGTTTTGAAGTCCCCGGAGTATGAAAAAAACGTTTTTAGCGAATGGCCTTTCTGTGTGTACAAAGTCGTAGGATACACTTTTATTTGCGGTTTAGGTATCAACAGCGTATCTGACAAGAAAGTTTGGAACAAAACCTATCAACCGGAAGCGCGACGTTTCTGAATGTTATTTTTCTTTCCGTTTTAAGCGACCTTCTTAAAAATAGTGCCATCAGTTTTCTTCAAACTTCGTACACTGTCTAAAAGAATAAATGGTTATTACTTTCATCTGAAACATTTTTGGAGGAAAATTGATTTCCTTGAGCGGTTCAAAGGAAGAGACAACGATAAGCAGCGTTTTCTCAACCTTTATCCAACCGTGGCTCCCCTTTGACCTTGTTTTTTTCTCTGATAACCTCCGAGAACAATAATATCGATTTGATCATGAAAGAAAGTTATGATCAAGTTTATTATATTTATACAAAGAAAAGGAAAAAATAACGAATAGATTACAATTTTCTTTGCTTAAACTCTTATTGAATATTTACAACTGCGCTACAGGCACAACTAGTAAATAAGATAAGTGGGAGATACAAATGGCGTGAGAAGCCTGAATGGTGTCATCCAGTGATGATGTCGCGGGATCAACGACGCCTCAGCTGTCTTCAGTGATTGAAGGGAAGTGTAGTTGAGAATAGGTCTGTGAAGCGTGTGGATTAGGGTGTGAAGCTATGATTTGGGGAAATTTATTAAAGCAACATTTGAAAAGTTGAGATATAAATGGTGAATAGTTAAATTAATAACAAAAGAGAGCGTTTTCAACATGGCGGAGGATTTTAGATTGAAAAGCATGATTTTGTTTAAAGTTGGATTGTTTAGCTGTTCCATAGAGTTCGAGTCCGTATTTCCATATCAGAGCGAGAAGTGCTACTTGATAGATACAAGCATCGTTTGTTTTCTAGGGTTAGTTTTGAGCGTTTGTCAATTTGCTTAGATAAGAGTTTGTACTTTTCGTAAAATTCAGAATGTTTAAGTATCATGCGAGCGTTCCAGGTAGGTCTCTTTCTAGATATTCTAAGATAAAGTACGTGGTCAGTGGAATGCCACACAAAATTAATTGAGAAATGTCATTATTTAAAGTGTTGTTGGTTTGTTACAATTGTTGGTTGGTAGAAATAAAAACGTATTAGGAGATAAATTGCAACAGGGCTCCGAAAATTTCGACTATCTAGGGCTCTTCACTGGTTTTACTCCGGAACTGTCTCAAGCCGAAAGCCGAAGTGTTTTGCAATGTTAAATATTGCTGGCATTGTTTAGCCTGGTATAGCTATAGACATGTAATGAATCCAAGTGGAGGCTAGTTAACCTCCAAGTAACCAGTCTAGCTTTACATTTTTTACAGCCAAGTCAAAATAAATTCAAGCAGAACTGAATAGAAAATAATTATAAAAAATGCTTGAATTCTTACCGGCCATTACCGACCAAGCAAACAAATTATTATATTTATAATAAACTCATGAAAGACGATCTAAACCAGTGTAGATATAATATTTAAATGAATATATTAAGTGGTGGTGCCTCTTTGAATCCTCTATGAGCGAAAATAAACCACTTTTATTGAATAGAGAATTCAGTCCAACACAAAAATCTACATAGCGATATGGAAATTGGAGTTTGTATTGAATTTTTTATCAGAATTTTCATTTTGATAAAATTAGCCTCTCTCTCTGTTTTAGCCTCTTAGAAGAATTTTGCCTCTGAACAGTTTTCGAATAAATTTCTTATAAATTATTCATTTTGCGTAAAATTCCCTTTGCTCAACAGGTCTTGGAAAATAATAAGTATAAAAAATCATAACTTTGCCTGAAATAGTCTAAATTGAGGGGGAAGAGAGACAGAAAAAATAATAAAATTAATTTAAGACAAGAAGAATCACTAAAATATTTTTTCCGAATCAAAATAATCGCATTCAGTTGTTTATCTACAATCTAGATCAATGATTCCCCCCTCCAGGAGAGGGTAGCCACTTCTTCTAGGACCTTCAGAGTGCATCTGTGCGTCTACTTCGAGTATAGCTAACCCTACACGAAGAGAACTCCAAATTCTACCTTTATCACAGTATATACACACAACTGTAATGCGGTGCCCATTTTACAGATGGCTACTTAAATGTAAAGCATTACTGAGCAGGAGAGCCATAGTAGGTCTTAATGGTATACAGCCACTTGCTGTATAGTGTATACAGACACTTGCTTTATACTATATATAACATCTTGACCATTGGTATTGGAGGGTCTTCCATTGTAATAAACTGAAGACAGACATTAAGCAAAAAATATAAGTTTGGAAAACATTTGTTAATTACAATGTTGTAAACTGCGTTAAGAGAAAGTCCTGCGAGTGTTACACACCAGATGTTCCTTACTCAGGACATGTAAATCCTATGAAAACTCAATTTCGAAAACTTGACAGGATCGCAATACTTTCTCTGACAAGAATAAGTGAAAGTAAAAATAAGAAAAGTAACTAACAAACAGATGCCTTATCAACCGATATACGTATCTTATAGACACCAAATTCCAAACATTTAAGCGATATTAAAATCAAACCTATTCAAAATGATGCTTGACAAACAATAAACGACGAAGGACTCTCTTCTTCGTTCAATATTAACTCATGACTCCTTTACATCCTGCTGTTTATAATTCCCAGGGGGAGCGCGAAGAAGCATTAGAACATCTTTATAAAACACTGTCGTTCACTATTTCTTCATGTGAAGCACATACTTTTCTCATTAATCCAGCGCGTACTCTTGTCTCATATAATGACTTCCTAGATCTAGCAAGTAGGTACTGGAGGAGAGGAGTGATGGTGGAAGATGCAGACATTCATTTCTGTCATCTTCACAGCATCCTTCTTCCAACATTTTTGAACAATGAATCATCAAATTCTTTTTTCTCTTATATCTACTAAGAAATGTGACATTTTCTATTACTTATTCTTTTGGCGCGGTATTTCCTTAATTTACAAAAAAACTTATTTCATTAATACAGTTGGTTCTATTTCTTGGACAGAATAGAATAGAATAGAATGTCTCTTTATTTATCAATGCAAAGCAAATTACATCATTGTTACAAAAAAAATAACAAAATAAAGGACTTGCTCCTGTTGAGCTGACCGTTAGAGTGAGTTTGGCTCATCATATCAATTATTCTCTAACAGAATATTTAATAACAAAGTAAACATAAAGATAATACTTTGAAAACTCAAAATATAAAAACAACACTAAAATAAAACCTAAAATTATTAGCTGTATTTATATTAAATTTTTTTAAATAATTTTTAATTTCATTGTTATTAAGGTACAATAATGGTGTTGAATAATAACAACAAGAGTGCTAATAGATCAAATGAGATGACAAAGTTATTTTGTTATACCAACAAAAAATACATAGATTACCCCTCAGTGAGTCATTATTGTATGCAGTAGAGCATATATATGCGTTTTTACAGTACATGACCAATGTTCTCCAGTCTTTGCCATTTAGATATTCAAGTATCCGGTCTCTGGACAGCGGAGTATGTTTGAAATATTTCATACGTACTTCACTTAGAGTGGGACATACAGCAAGAAAATGAAAAAGGTCTTCTATTTCATTAAGACTACATATAGAACATAGCAGGTCTGATTTTTTAAAATATATATTATAATTTAAATTCAGCAAATCCTAACGCTGTTTAAATATCCATCTCATGAAAGATAACGGCTGCTGATCGGTAATATAACGTTTTTCTTTTAAGTTAAATTCTAATTCTCTGTATAATAAGGTAACACTGGATTCTCTGACTTTGTACAAAATAAAACTGCAACTCTTCCAAAATTTTACTTCTAATATTATTAAGCGTCTTCTTCCATAACTCTGTACTATTAAAGTTATTACAACTCAATTCTATGTTAATGTTATGTTTTTTAGATAAATTAAGTATAGTTTCAAACCAAAATATTTTTTGTTTTACAATCTGCTGCGCTATAATTTTGGGAAGCCATTACAAGTATCTCGGAATCCGTTTGACTCCTGCCTTATCAATGCCTAAGCATTTCGCCGAAAAAGTTTCACAAGCCAAAATGGGTTTAAACGTTGTTTGTCACCTATAAAGAAAATAATATTTCATTTTTAGCCAAAATGCGTGTTTTTAACTCGGTGAGCAGATCGGTGCTTTGCTATGGGGCCCAATTTTGGGGTAGGGAAAAGCATGATAATATCGAGGAACTACTACGATATTTCCTAAAAAAGTTATTTAAATTACCCTCCTACACTCCAAATGCATTACTGTTTGTTGAAACCAAATTGCTTTCCATTTTTATTCATACAATTAAAACACACTATAATCATATTATTAAGTTAACTCGCTCCCCAGTAATAGGCTTCTTGGACAGTTCAATCTCTAAATTGTGAAAGTCAATTGAAATAATTCTAGCTGTAGGATTTTTATCTATGGATGGTGTCTGTGGTTACAGGAAAAAAAAATCTCATTTTTCAACATAAATTCTCATTAACACGATACGGGTGAAAGACCGTGCAATATACTGAAGGGAAGCCTATTAGATTTTCGTTCAGTGAATGATATGTTAATCTCGTGTTTTCGGGGGGGGGGGGGGTGGACAGAGAAAATTGAAGAATAGGAAAAGTTTACTGTCTGAATATATTCTTTGAGTAAACAGGGTAATGCAAGGACTTTACAGAATTGAGTATAGAAAGAGTGTGGTAGAGGTGCTGAAATGACAGACTGAGCTAGGGAGTCATGTTACGCATCATGTGACCTATTGAGTGATATAGTTGTGGGCGGAGCCTCATAAAATTTGCTATAGGCTAGACATGCATCGGCAATACATTACAGTGTCAATAAAAATGGGAGAAAATATATTTGGAGTTCCCGTAAATTTCCCCAAAAAAATAATAAACCTACGGTGCAACAGCCCAAGAAGGGCCAAGTCTTACCAGACGACGATTTTTATAGGGGGCGTGTGGTAAGCTCGCCGAGATTCCCTCGGCATTTAGTTCTGACCTTCGCTAGCAAGGTGCGCTACCAACTGTCGCTTCCCACTTTTTCTCATGTGCTGGGTCAACGCCGACTTTCTTCTTAACGGGAATCGAACCCTAAATTCTCGCACATAGGCGAGTGCGCTAGCCACTAGACTTACGCGTGAGGGCGTACATTTTCGAAACGAATAAGAAAACTGTAAAGAAACATAGCCTTTTTAAACTATGGATTTAAATACAAAATATTTCAAAATTATTTTAACAGTGAACGCCAGGCAAACATTTTACCTTTTTGTTTAGCTTCTTCATCATGGAATTGAAAGACCTAAAAAAAAGATAAAACAATACCATCGGACAAACCGACAAAACGTCAATTTTATTTTTATTTGGTTGTTCTTGACCTATATTATGAGTTAACAATATTTCCCGGTTAGGTCTGGTTTAATAAAATATAGATTTAATTTGCCAACGTTTCGGCAATTTATTTCCTCGCCATCTTCAGGGTTACCTAGATTCTACAGATGGATGTGGAACATTATTTACATTTATATGTTTGTAAATAATGCATATGTATGCAGTTATAAATCTTTCCGAACATTGCACATTTTAAATTATATTTATATCTATCAGATAAGTATATATAATAATAGTGAAATAGTGACGACAGTAGCCGGAAATTATATTATTATAATAATGTAATTAGTTGTTTATTTTTATTGATAACTTTAATGTAAGGTTCATTATTTATAGAGGATAAAGTATTAACATAAGACTCCAACAATACAAAATTCTACACTAGTATGGTCTGTTCTCTTTGTTAATTAACGTATTAAATGAGAGCGGGTTATTCGTGTTTTGTATGTATATAAAACGTGGCCAAAGCATAGTAGTAGTGGTATACTGCACAGACTTACAAACTAAACATGGAGACAGCCTGAACTTGGATGATAAGACTTAGGTTATAGTACCCTACTTCCCACAAACTTTCCGCGGCGGAAAATTTCCTGGCGTCGCGGCAGCGAAACAAGTTTGCCCACACCGACGCGGTAGCGAATATTGGATCTTTCCATATTGGATTTCCTTAGTGAGTGTTTGGACATTCTACCAAAATTTATTTTTTAATAATATTTATCGTTAACGTATTACAATGTCTTCGTCTGATTCTGATGAAGAAGAAGCTCTGTTATTATTGGCACTTGCTGAAAGTGTAAAAAACAGGTAAGTGGATATATAGACATTTTTATAATAATAATAATACCACTTTTTTATTTCAGAAATAAAAAGAAAAGGAAATGTATTCATGAAATTAATGAACTTCGTAATAGAACACGTAATTAGAACTTCATAAATGGAAAACACCATTTTTTTAACAATTCCAAGCGGCGAAACAATAGCGGCAGCGGAAAAAACTCTGCATGCAGCGTTGGAGCGGAACAACGCTGTACTGCCGCCATAGTTGCGGAATCCGCCTCACCCAGTGTGAATGCATGCATAGACCGCCATGACTATTGTTCCGCTGCGGTTCCGTGTCCGCCGCGGCAGCGAATGTTTCGCGTCGGTGTGGGGGATCCTTAAGTCTCTCTTCCCATATATGTATATATATTGTAAGATATTTAGTCTCTTGTCTTTTGTCTCTTTCTTATTACTAAAGAGAAACTTCTAGTCTCTTAAGTTTTGCCATATTACTGGCAGTTATTGTTGTGTAACGATTTGTAATTTTAAAAAAAATCTATTGTGAAATAGTCACACGAGTTTCTCTTACTGCAAGTTAATGCATCTATAAAATTAGACAAATATTCTCTAAACTTGGAAATTTTTACTAAGTTCCTCTAAAGTAAATGTAGAAGTAAATATAGCGTTCATGTATCTACCGAAGGCCGGCTGTACCGCAATAACGTTGAACAAAAACACAGTAACATTTGAACTAACGTCCACATTTCTCTGAATTTCCCGGAAAAATAATTCATATAAAAGTCAAACATTTATATCTGTTTGCAGTTTGCATTCAAACTTTAAAGAAGATCAATCAAGCCGTTTTCGAGAAAGTTTCAAAAAAAAAAAAAAAAGAAGAAAAAAAACACTCAGAAGCATTTTCTGTAAAGCATTTTATTTGAAACCTAAATGTTTAAATAAAATTGATTGTTGAAGCCATTTATTTTTTTTTTTAAATATCATAAAAAACTGAAAAATAAAACCTTCCAGTAAAGCTGCACTTCAGTTTGACGCATTTCCGTCGTCATGTTCGGATGCTTCGAATCAGAGAATATCAAGTTTGAGCTACGATTTTTAACTTTTTGCTCACACACACACACACACACACACACACAGACCATTCGCTAAAAACATTTGTTACGTCTTCAGGGACCGTGAAAACATTATTGTTGGAGAAAAATTAAGTTGATTGGCTCTCAATAATTCCTCTTACAGCTGTGAACGAAAGCAAGATTCCAATAGAAGTCATTTAGGTTTAAATAGATTACAGCGACAAACCAAGTCGATGTGGCTGCTCAATTTCATTGAGATGCTAAAAAACACAGATTACTGAGCAATCTTCATGAGACAATCAGAAGTCAAAAAGGTTATAAAACTAATTTAAATAGTGCAAACAAGAAGAGGAAAACGTATGAAACATACACAAATTCAATAAATAGGACATTAAATGAAACTATTTTATAACCGATTTCTCAAAGACTGCAGATGTGATTATGCAGGATTCCAGGGAATCTAAAATTTGCTCCATCAGCAGGGTCAGATTCCCTAATGTCAATGCCGACGTTATCAAAAAATTCTGCAGAAGCCACCTTAACTGTCCCCCGAGAGCCGAACCATAGACCGTGAACTGCAAAGTTTCTTTTTCCACATTCGTTTAGGAACTTTTCTTGGAGAAAGTTAATGCACTTCTCATAAGTAGCTCTCTTTTCTTCATTGATCTGCTTGGCCTGTTCCGGATCGTTGTTCTCATACCTAATCGTAGGATCAACAACTAACGCAGATGGAATGTCTTTATCGAATGCGACTATATTTGCGTATCTTGAGGCGCCGTCCGTGTCAACACAGTAGACCTCCTCATAGCATGCATATCCTTTTTCTTTTAATAACTCGATGCCCCTCGTTGACATTGTGGTGTCGACGAGTGACGAGGAGCATGTTGTTCGGGCATTTTCCCAGCACATGGGCTGAAGTTTCGGTCTCTCTTCCGCATTTGCGGCAGAGGAGCGCAACATCTCGCATCGCCTGATTGCCGACGCCTGGCAAATCGCGAGGTGAAGCATAATTAAAACTCAGCTTCAGTGCATTCGTCCATTCAGATCCTGACAATAATTGTATTTCACAAACAAATTTGTTGCTATAAATAGTGCCACTAAAATGCTAGGCACCGTAACTTTGCCATTTGCAATTTGCCCACTCATCAAAAGCCTTTTCTCTTAACTGTTGCCTTATCCTTCTTAAATTTTGGGCTTCCTCGACATTGACATTGTCCAGGCCTAGCCTATCTGCACAATCCTTAACCTCATGGCCAAAAGCGAAGGTAGACTGGAAAACAACTTTGCTGGGGTGCTTTCCAGATGCAGCGAAGTAACCCAAGCCTCGGTAACGGCGTGGGGCATAGAGCATTGCTGAGGCTGTGTTGGCAGGCGAGCCAGTCGTTGCTTTGACGCTACGACGAATCACGGTATCGATGCCGTCTAGTACTGCGGGGGATATCTTTGTGAGAGGTGCAGTTTGAAGAGGAAACGTGAGAATCTATAAATAAATCTATAGAGAATCTATTGATAAAAAAAAAATCTAGCATAAAAC
Organism: Triatoma infestans; assembly: GCA_011037195.1. Lineage (NCBI taxonomy): Eukaryota > Metazoa > Arthropoda > Insecta > Hemiptera > Reduviidae > Triatoma > Triatoma infestans. The sequence continues at coordinate 89,191 of JAAEAF010013733.1, read as the reverse complement.
ATTCACACAACTTTCTCTTATAACGATTTACATAGTTATAATTGACTAATTCTTTCTAGTTGGTTTAGTTGTTATCCAGATACACGGTGAATTGGGGGGAGGCAGAAGCTAAACTTTATAAAAACTCCTTTTTTGAGGAAAGCACCACCTCGACTCCTCCCCCTCAAACTCCCGTAAATGAATTATCCCGGAAAAATGTTTCACATAAAAGTTGTAACTATATATATGTGTTGTTAATATTCCAAGTTTAAAGAAAATCGTTGGGTGCTTTTCCCAAGAAAATGGCAAAAGACTAAAAAAAAACCATTCATTAAAGTGTTACTGTTCCGCTTGACTGATTTTAATCAAAACCGTATTGTCGGGTCCAATACTAGCATTCAAATGAAATACCAAGTTGAACTTTGTGCGATTTTCCGTTTTTGAATTATGCTGAAACTCCCGTCACACACACAGTTATGCTGAACCTCCCACCACACACACAGTTATGCTGAACCTCTCACCACACACACAGTTATGCTGAACCTCTCACCACACACACAGTTATGCTGAACCTCCCACCACACACACAGTTATGCTGAACCTCTCACCACACACACAGTCATGCTGAACCTCTCACCACACACACAGTTATGCTGAACCTCCCATCACACACACAGTTATGCTGAACCTCCCACCACACCCACAGTTATGCTGAACCTCCCACCACACCCACAGTTATGCTGAACCTCTCACCACACACACAGTTATGCTTAACCTCCCATCGCACCTACAGTTATGCTGAACCTCTCACCACACACACAAACCAATTTCTAAAAACCATTTTTTGGGACCTTTGGGCCCTCAAACGTGTGAAGACTCAATATTGAAAATTTATTACTATCGCACTAGTAGTAAGAGAAAGTAAATAACAATTTTGGCGATTGATATTTTAAATTGATCTCGAAGAATTTATTGAAATAGTTTGCAACACAGGAAATGCTTTTTTTTATTTAGTAATGCAAAAGATAGTGTACGGACAGTATTTAGGACGTTGATCACTCCACCATATGTTTTATATCGTTTCAATAAGTTAATTTCAAATAATCTTTACTTTTTTGTACTGCTATACGAGAAAGTATTGCGTTTGAGTAAAATTGTGTTTTTATCGGAAATTCAAACGTACAAAATTTAATCAAAGAAAGTTTTGATAATTGCGAAAAAGACCGCATTACTTTCTTATTTGTGCATTTTTTTTGTGATATTAATTACATTGTTAATTTGTGACGTTAATTGACTCATATGCTAATGAAGTGGAGTGTGGGCAGTTAATTTTTTTTAAAACACTACTTAGACTGCCTCCCTCTACCCCTAATGCATACATCAGACTGGAGACAGGAAGAATTCACTTTAAATTTATTCTAAATATTTAAACGCATGGTGAACTGCTGGCTCCAGTTGTTAGCGATGGACTCGGACAGACTCTGGACCCCTCAGACCTGGACTCTGCTACCTCAGACTGATTGATTTTGACGCCTTTCAATTGGTTTTCACAGTTAAAACAATACTTAGCAATTATAGGTTTTGATCACCTTCTAACCAATCAAAATTTACATTCTGTTAAATCTTGCAAAAACGACATGCTTCAAAGTATTCAAAACCACTTACTCTCACTTGATATTGACTTTGTCATTAATAGCTGTTTTAAACAGAATTATAGATTGGTCAATCGTTGGGGTGTCAAGAAAATTATCTTTCTCTAAATTGTGAGGTGGACAAGCTTAGAGCCGTACCTCAAATCCGTTTGTCTGGATTCAAATTCTGTAGAATTCTCTTCAGACATAAAAAATATTATTTCTTTCCTGATAAATTCTGATTACTTTGTAGTTGCGACCTGATGATTTATCCCATTATCTATTGCAATGTATTGCGTTCTTAACGCAAAGAAATAAATATCTAATTACATTTATTAAGGAAGGTGTTTCGCCTGATGGGAATTTCGTAAATTACTTTCAAAATATAGACTTGAAGAAAATTAATGCTTTGTTCAAATATCTGGTTGAGCCCTTAAAAGTAAGAAATTCACCGGAATGAAAAGAAAACATATATTGTTAAAGTTAATGCTTAATAAACGTGTAAGTTAAATATTACTTCAAATCTTCTTGTTAAGTTTTACAATAATCTTTAATTTTCCAATTAAACTTAGATATGTATATACGAGTATATTCTTTTATTTAATTTTCTCTTTTTGCTTTTATTTCTAGTTCTTGAGAAACATTTTCTGTTATTAATATTTTTTAGTTTTCCTACTATAACTTTTATTTTATTTTATTTATTTTTTATTTAATAATTTTTTGTTTTATTTTATGTTTATGACGTTTTTGTAAAAACGATTAATTTTTTTTTGTACACGCTTCCTACTACATTGCCATAGAAATAGCGTAACTTTCTAGTGCAATATATGAATAAATTAAATTAATTTATCCATCCGGCGGTTTGTCTCTCCGCATCTTTCGCTTTTAATAGTATACATAGCTTTTGCGCTTCGGATGTCTGTATGCCTTTCAAGGACTGGACAAGGGTGAGGCTTGGAACCAAATCCATGGCGTCCCAGAAGATCTGCAGTGTGGTAGCGTCAAGATTCCCGTGGAAACTCGAATGATAGTAACCCAGAATCGTGGATGAAAACTGGGATCTAGAGTTATGGTCATGATATAGTAAATCCGCCCAGAGCTAAACGGGAATTGGGGAACTACGAGGTTAGAGCTACGTCCAATGAATTCGCCATCTTGCAAGCCTTGACGATTCAAGGCCTTTGTTGCGCGCAGGGTAAGCTTGTGTATGTGTACAGGTCGCAAGCTGGCGTTTCATCTGTGAGAAAACCTAATAATTCCCAACTCAAAACATCTCAACCAGGCCCTGAGCTATAAAGTTGAGAGGATCAGTGTTTAGGCTGGTATCTATAGGAACATCAAGATCCTTGAAGAATGGCTGAATGATTTCCTACGATTATCAACAATATAATTTTAAAAAATGTTGCATGCGATATACAAGGATATACTAATTTGAAATACAAGGATTGCCTACATGAAGCTTTCGGCTGAAAATCAACCATTCAATTCCCTCAGCCTTTGCAGTTTTTCATAAGTTATTTCATCAAGATTTTCTTTAAACTAAAAAGCTCGAAGGTAAATTCTGAGAATAAAGAATTCAACCAAGCATTTTCCGTCCATTTTATAGCTTGAATTGAATAAAATTGAAATCATTTATTCCATACAACTTTTTATATTACTTAATAATAAAATATAATGAATTTTGCTATGGACAGATTTTTGAATAGAAGAAAAGCTAAACAAGATTTTTTTTTTTTTTTTTTTTTTTTTTTTTTTTTTTTTTCGAGGGGGAAAACGCCTTATGCGCGCCAGGGCGCCACCCCTGGTGTGTGGGACCCGCCCCCACTAAAAAACCCCTCGCCTCCCAACTGCGGGACCCCATCCGGAACCGCCGGGTTAGGCATAACCTCGGATGGGGCCGCAACACGGCCCCTCCTGCTTACTCAGAGGCCAGCGCGCTCCAAGTCCTTCTTTTTTATTAAAAGCACATCCCTAATATATGCCGCGATCCATCCCCACTTCTCCCGGCTCTCCACCATACTGGTGACCGCCGATTCCGGGGACCAACCTCCCAACAAACCATCCAAGACCCAGCGACGGCGGGCCCATCTATCGCACACGAAAAACGTGTGGTGGGCATCGTCCTGGGCAGCATCGCCGTAGACACACGACGGGCTCCCCGCTATGCCCATCCTGAAGAGATAATGGGTAAAATACCCGTGCCCCGACAGGAATTGGGTGATATAGTAGTTCACCTCGCCGTGTGGCCTGCCCGTCCACTCCTCGATATTACCAATGAGCCGCGCCGTCCATCGTCCACGCGTCTCACTTTCCCAGCGGCGCTGCCAACCCGCGGCAATAGATGCCCGGGCAGTAACCCTTGCCTCAAACGGGTCCGTGACCAGCCGCGAGTCGTACACCCGCTTCCGCTCCTTGGCCAACAGATCGATAGGCGGCATACCCGCAATCACCAGGACTGCCGCCCCCGAAACTGTGCGGTAGGAGCTAGCCACCCTTAGGGCCCCGCGCCTCTGCACTGCAGTGAGCTGCTTCCTATATTTTTCCTTACGAAGGGCGTCGGCCCAGACCTCGCACCCGTATAACAGAACCGAGGACGCGACCGACATCAGCAGCCTGCGTTTACTGGCCATGGGTCCCAAAACCCTCAGAGGCCAGCGCGCTCCAAGAATAATAGGAATTTTCAGAATGTTGTTAATCTGGAAAACATTGTTCCAGAGTGATATCACGAAATGGGTTTTTGGCCACTAAGGGTGGTGCACAATTCCCTGTCACAATCATTGTCCAGACAATCGTATTATATTGTCTAAAACAATTTGACTCTGTATGCTACAGTTTATAATTTTCAATTTGTCAACACTAAGAATGGAATTCTAAAATGGATGTTGGTTGGGGATCTGGATTTATTTATTTATTTATTTTGGATTATTCAGTTTCATTCTTTCCGCTGGAGAACATTTGATTTTTTACATTCTCTTACTGTTTTTTTTCTTTTATCAATGCTAGCAATGGCTAGTTAAGCTTGTACTAGAACTTGCACTTAAGATTCAGAAAAACCTTAAGGATTATTCAGAAAAACCTTTATTTTCCTTAGCCTTCAAGAAAACCATTTATAATAAGTTAATTTATTCTAAAATAAGTTAAAATGAAATAATTGAAATATATTTCACACATCATTTATAGAAGTGTCGGGGTCCCAAACCTGACACAGAACCTCCTCTCTTAGAAACAGTGGCTCTCAAACTAAGCATAACGTGAGACGGCCATGACAGCCAGAAGTTACCACTTCTGTGTCTAAATCCCGACCCCCCCCCCGAAAAAAAAACAAAGACCTTTTACTTGATCCTTTGCAAGCCTAATCCCTAATCCATCTTCTCGCTAAAAAATACACACATCCTAATCATTACACTCATGCTAGTGAGCTAACTTATTTATATGACACATTACGCACTCACCCACACACAAGAGTGGGAGAAAATAAAAAGCCTGTAAAATTTTCATGGCAACCAGGTTTGTGGCGGCAGTTTAAATTTAAAGTAACTGAAAGATGGGTAATGGGTATGAGAAGGAGAGAATTGGGTTTAAGAGATGAAATAAACTGGAGTAATGCTGAACACTGTATAATGAAAAAGTAACACAAACTGCCAGGACTTTACACATAAATAGAAATTAGGTAGTGAGAGATTTAAACTGAGTGAAGATAAGGTATTAGTTGGTTGCTGACTCGTTGTTAACTGTTGTAAGACTGTTTTATAAACTAAACTATTCTCCTGTAAGACTAGCTTGGCTGTATATTATGTACAGAGTCTCCCACTCTAGTCTGGCCTAAGTGCGAGTGAGATTCTCAATTTTGTGTTTCTCTCTGTGCTTTGGATCTCTCTCTTGGGATCCTATTACATCAGGAAGAGCGGGATCCTGTTACACCCAGAACCCGGATTTCCTGGAAAATGCTTCAAATAAAACATTATAGGCATTTATATGTGTAGTATATATAAGGTAGTATAGGAAGTTGAAAGAAAGTTGTTGGAGCCCTTTTTTTTGAAAAAATCGCGAAAAACAAAAAGAAGCCAATAAAGTGGCACTGACAGCTAATATGGATTTTGGTTGCATGTAGTGGTGTACCTAAACATAATATCGAGTTTGAGCTTCCTGCAGGTTTTTTTTTTAAATATTTTGTTCGTACACACACACTCACACACAAGGAAATTTGTGATTTATAAATCAGATGCAACAAGTTTTACAAGATCATTCATTGTTTTGCGAGTCTCATTAATTTATTAAGTTTTACAATCGTATAAATGAAATGGAACATAAAAACAGTTTTATGTGGCGGAGTATTTTCATTCGTAGCCTGGCTCTATTATTAATTCTTTAATATCTTTTATTTTTCATATTAAAATTGTAAACATTATATAGCATAGATGCAGCAGATATATGCAGAAGTAATGAGCTGACGGTTCAGTTACAGTGGACAATTACCACCACAACAAACGCCCGGGCAGATCATGGGCGAAGAGCTGGCGGAGAAGGAGGTACTTGAGCAATGACCGGAACGACCTTGGCATGAAGGCACACGTCTGCTGGTTTTAGAAGGGCGTAGCCGCTGTCTCTCAACAGGAAAGGAACATTTGACTGGCCTGTATTGATTAATAGTTGTTTAGCCAGCGTGGTAACGAGCCAAGACTTGCAAATGGTACAACCAGAGTGAGCCAGCCAACATCGTAGTAGTGGTAGTGGGAACGGCCTGAAGTGCGGCTGCCCCCTCCCCGGCCACCGAGTACAGAGGCTCGAGCATACATACATACATACACACACACACACACACACACACACACACACACACCCAGTCCGAAACATTTCCCGGCACACACAGGCGGAGCAGAGCTCCCGGGCTCTCGCTTTGTGCGAAATAGAGTGGGGCGGCAGGCAGCGGGGAACTTGGAGCTTGCTACCATAGTAACCAGCCGCCCGATCGATCTCTCCATCTCACTCAAACTCTTTCTCTTCCACCACTACCACTACCAAACCCAAACCCAAACCAACATCCATCCAGCAACATCTCTTCTCCAGCTATACATACGTATATAGACCTCCACACCAAAACCCAGTCCACTACTCCACTGCTCTTTTACTCCTCTGAATCTCTCATTTGTCGGCAAAATTACAGAAATTTATACCATCCTTGTTCTTGTTATATATCTGTGCGTTCTGACAAATCCTGAACCACTTACCTTACCTCTCTTTGTCTCACTGTTTCTTTCACTTCCTCTCTCACTCAATCTGCCTCGGTCCACTTTATGGTCCAGTTTCAAATAAATGGAGGATAAAATTAAATCAGAGCGCTCTGTAGATATCCGGTTGTGTAAGCTTCCTTTCCATTGGTTGGTGTAATGTAATCAACATTGGTAAATAGATGGACTACTGGCAGTAACACTTCCAGTAATGAACGATTCATTTTCACCAACAGCAACAGTCATTTACCCCTTCTATTCCCAGCAATCTGCTAAATAATAAAAATCAATTTATGTAAAATTTACTGAAATCTAAAGCATTATTTGAAGGCCTATTCCATTTTGAAATTATTTTACTCAAGGTTCCATCTTTGCGTAAATCTTCACGTTTATCTTTGTATAAAGAGTTGGGACTATTCCTTAGATAATCTAAATTTTGGAAAATAGTTCGGCTGATTTGTCTTTTCTTTTTTTTTTTAATTGGGGTGTGAGTTATTTTATTTATTTTCTAATCCTTGGTATGAGAGAGAGAATCTACTAAACCACTTTTTGTGCAACTTCACTTAAAAGAAGGGGGGGGCACTTTTTGGCGGTTTGTACAATACTTTCCAACCTCAGATATTCTCGCTTAGATGGTAAATCTTCGTCAAGACCGCCACTTATTCAATTTCTCAATGAGAACAATTTTGCTGAATCTAATTAAATTTACGCAGCAAGCTTGGATTTATTAACAAAATTTGATACAATTTAATTAAATTATAATCAACTTTAATTTTTTATATGTCTCTTATATTATGTTTAATTTCTTTTTTTTTTTGCTTTTGTTTAGTTTACTTTATTCTTATACTAATTTCACTTTTCTCTTTTATATTTATTATTACTTACTTTCAATTTCGATTTTCTTTTCTTTCATTTACAAAACTTTATAATAATAATAATAATAATGTATTTATTATTGATCAATTACAAAAGCTACTATTTACAAATAAACGGATTCATACAAAGCATGGACAGTAGTCCATCTGCTGATTACAAAACTTTATTATTATTATTTTTATTAATATCTTTGCTTAAGATTCTTCCTAATGTGAAAAATTGTAGGGTCAAGAATTGAACAAATTGTGCTTATTTAATTTTCAAGCCTATAACTATTATTTCAAGTTGGGTCAAAATTTTAATGTTATTATAGATTTGTAATTATTATTCTTGGTTTCGGCGAAAATTTTAAAAGAAAATTTAAGTGTTGAATTAGATTATAAGGGTCTGCACTGGCCAAGGAAGTTCTTAACTCTGATGGACGAAAACTCTTTAATTGTAAATCTTTTAATTATAGATTCCTGTAGTAAATTAAAAAAAAACCTATCCTGTTACATAAATAATACTATTAAAGTTGGAACCTTAATGCTAAATGGTTAAATAGATAATTAATTAAACATTACTTTTTTTAACGGTTAAATATTTATTTAATTTTTATGAATATATAAAAATATTTTAATTTGCATCTATTCCAGATAGATATTAAAATTTACTAGGAATAAGAGGAAGTAATTATGCTAAAAAAAGAAGTAAACATTCTAAAAAAAGTAACTTTTATATAAAAATTCCTATGTATTTATCTTTGTGTATAAAAACTCTATTCATACAGTTAAAATGTAATTATTTATAATTTAATTGTGCATAAAGATCTTTTATTTAGTTTGTTTACTGCTATTTTATATAACATTCATATGAATCAATCATATGAATTTTCTACCTATTTATGTAGGTAGAATACCTTACTATCCTTACTATCGCGTCCACCTTTTTCGAGAAAATTTCAGAAATCTAAAAAAAAAAAAATCTATCCAGTAAAATTGTATTTCCGGTCGAGCGATTTTGACCATAACCTTACCATCGCGACGTTTAAATATCCACTTAAGCACAAAATATAAATCATTTAAAGCCATAAATATTTTAATTCAGTTTAATCGCACTTCTATCGCGTTATCTCTTTCTAATGATCAAAAATATATTATTTATATAATTATATTGAAATAATAAAGATTTCTGTTACAAAGTACTGAGCATCATGGGGTAAGCGTGTTTAAGTTTGTTAACAACATCAATTTCGGATACAATACGAATTTAATGGGGGTGTTTAAGAAAATGACCATTTTTCTAACTAATGAAGTTCCATGGACTTTACAACCAATCCATGTACGTCTGATGCTTACAAACACGATATTAAAAAGTAAAAAGTAAAGTAAAGTAATGCCTATTTTTTCAGGCGGGCTTAACGTCCAACTACCAAATTAGGTGTCGTGGACGGGGGCGGAAGCACCTCTTTACTATTAACATTTTTTTTAAACAAATATAAAATTTAGCAGTTATACGCTGAACTCGAACTGGGGTTCTCCCACTTACAAGTCCATGCTCATAACCACTACACCAACACCCGCCGATATTAACACAAACACGATATTATATTTATCTTTATTCTCTGGCTTTTTTCTATAAATATTATGTCTCCTTCAAATAGTCAGTTCAATTGTGAGCTTTTTTTTAAAAAAAACTATGACTTACGATATATTAATAATTTTGCGTCTCTACGAGAAAAACCACTGTACAGCTGCTGAAGCTATGCGTGTTCTATGCGAAATCAAAGGGGAAGATGTCCTTGATTAGCGTACTGCCCGGCATTGGTTTAATCTCAATTGAGTTAATCTCAATGTGCTTGTGTTTTGAACTTAATAAAAAATTCATAAAAGGTAATAAATTTATTTATTTATTTATTTATTGGAAAACGGCCATTTTGTTGTTACACCCTATTATTATAGTAAGTGCATCCGGAATATTAGGCAAAAAATCGTATTTCCGGGGAACCGATTTACTTCAAACTCAGAATTTTGGCCACAAATAAAATTCTTATTAATATTATATAGCCAATAGAATGGTATAATACATTGAAATAGCAGCTAAGAAGAAAACGTAACATCAGCCTTCCCCAGAACATCTCCTAAATGAATTTTCCTGGGGAAATGTTGTAAAGAAATATTACAGATCTTTCTTACGATTACTGGATATACTAAGTTAAAATAAAAATTTATTCCACTTTTTTCGAGAAAATTTCAGAAATCTAAAAAAAAAAATCTATCCAGTAAAATTGTATTTCCGGTCGAGCGATTTTGACCATAACCTTACTATCGCGTCCATTGGTCGCAGCTAAACGAAACATACCAAGTTTCAGCTTTCTACGATTTTCCATTTTTAAGTGAAGCTGAAATCCCATTTAGCAATACACACTTACTCACACACATAAGATGCAGACTAATTTGCTCCATTAACATAAAAAAAAATTCTATTTATTTATTTTTGTAATTACTCAAACATACGAGTTAAATGGATAGAGTAAATGAAGCGTATTAAGAAAGCTATGTAAAGCATTTTTCTAGTTAATATAAAGTTTATATAGTTGATAGTTGATAGTAGTAGTGGTATACATACATAAGACATAAATGCAATATCTTGGCTGAAATCTTGTTATGACAGCCATATTATGGATGAGATCTGCCGCTGCCTGGAGAAGCAATTTGATATCAACTCCATGTATATAACTTCCAGTGTAAACCTCTAACTCCACTCAACTTAACAATATTGCACAGTAAGCATTATATACATATGCTATATATATATATATATATATATAATAACGTATCTGTCTTTGTATGTTACATTATATATATATATATATTCTATTGTATATATAATAGTTTATACTGGTTAACTTTGTTCGCTTCATATTGCTAATTAAACAAAATTTCTGCTTTTCCGACTAAGTAATAGTACTAATTTGTGCCATAATTTTTTCCGTGTGCGAGAGCGTAATCAAGGCATGTTGAAATCTTTGTAAAATTACTGAAACAAAAAAAAAGTCACCAGTTTAGTTCAGTTTATTCTAACATAAATGCTAATTATAACAGATGATCAAAAATGTGATGTATGAAACACACACACGACTTTCTCTTACTCCAGTCTATATAATTACAATTTCCGATTTTCTACACACTTATATTTTACCAAATGTTTACTTGTCTTCAATTTGAGAATCTAAATTTAATGAAAATGAGTATTTTGAGGAAAGCATAACTTTTTCCTCTCCCCCTCTCCCTTCTTTAAATGAACTTTCTCAGAAAAAAGTTTCAAACCAAATTTATATTGTAGTATATTCATATTTAGTGCAACAAATTTAATGAAATCCATAGGTGTTTTTATGATTCAAATCACAGAAAACTGAAAAATACTATTCAGTAAAGACGCATTTCTGGTCAACCAAAACATCAACCTCAATTTCGAAAATCTGGCACGATCGCTATACTTCTTTTTACTAGGAGTAAGAGAAAGTAAGAATATATATAAAAAAAGCAAAACATTTACGGCAACCTCTAACAGAACGTTGTCCATTGAAAGGCAAACATTACCTTCAGAAAGTTTGTAGAACAGTAAGTTAATACTAAACAAAATTACATTATGTAATTATGATATTTTAAATTTTATTATGGTATTATTTAATTTATTGTCAAATTGATTTTAAAGTGTTACTTAGGACAAATATTTAATTCAATTACCTTCTTATTATTAATATATTTGAGCAATTTCAGCCAAACCTTAAAATTTGTTTGATTGAAAGTTGGCAACACTGGTTTTTAGTTTTAATCTCTAGAGATTAAACAGCTGTTGTTGAAAAACACACTTTTTTAAAATTTAAATATACTTTAGAACAATAAGTGTAGGAAAATATCCTACATTTGCCATGATAATTGCGGTCTGTTTAATTTAGTTTACATTATCTGGATGCTTATGCCAAAAAGTAGATGGAGTAAAATGAAAAAAACAGGGACAAATATCGTCAGCATGGCTAAACAGTAAAACAACAATGAGGTTGGTCAAAGAAAAAATACAGTATTATTTATTCCGGCTACGTAAAGAGGATAAAAAGTAGTTGGCTGCACAACATTCCTCTCATCTCCGCACATCATATATATATATATAAGTATAAAACATAGACCTGATTTGTAAACAGCCGTGTGTTCCTTTATTTGCCCATTATATTTATCCTATATTTACATATGGAAATGTTGATATTTTTGGACACATCAAAATATATTAAGTATATTTTGATTTAACTTTAGTTTCATATATCATCAAGCAGAACAGATTCAGCTATTAATAGATTTTTAAAACTACATTCTATACAAGATGGGGATAATTAGCTCAGAATCTTTGTGTAGACTGTGTCAGGAGGAGGAGAAGTAGGGAGGAAACGGCCTTGCACCTGTTGCTCGATTGTTTTGCAATCGCCAATTTATGCTATGAGATCTTTGGCCCACTCAGGCCAGAGGAGATAATAGCGCAAAAAGAGCTGGTTGGGAAAGCCTTCAACCTCATTAAGAGGGCTTTTCATACTAGACCTACTGGGGTTGGCACAATAAGCCTCTACTGGCTACAGTGCCTGGGATCGGGACCTACCCTACGGTTCAATCTAATCTAATCTATGTGGGAACAAATTTTAACTTACTCGTTTAGTATCTTATTGAGAAATTCGAAAAACTAAAAAAATCGTTCGGTAAAGTAGCACAAACGGTCAACCGATTTTCTTCATTCTCAAAATTTGGTCAAAACATTTAATTCTTATTAATATTATAAAGGTGATGTCATACAATATATTGAAATAGCACTTTGGAGAAAAGCATTACTTTAACCTCCATAAAATAAATTTTCTCGGAAAAGATTTCACTAGTTCTCTGTAGTTGATACTCTAAATTAAAATAAAATCGTCAAAAAATAAAAAAAATATATCGGTAAAATGATACTTTCGTTTGACCTAGTTTTGCCAAAACATTTTGATCTTTCTATGATCACCCCCACTCATCCATACACACAAATACACCAATTTCTTAAAACAATTCATTCATGCTCAGGGGCTCAAAACATGTATTTCCAGTGAAAACACAATTTCAAAATTTGTCACGATCGCAGCTTCCTCTTATTGGGGGGGGGGGTGGTTATGAGCATGCACTTGTAAGTGGGAGGGCTCCAATTCGAGTTCCGCTGGTAAATTATATATTCATAAAAAAAAATGCTAATGGTAAAGTAATACTTCCGCCCCCGTCCACAACAAATTTGGTAATTGGGCGTAAAGCCCGCCCGTAAAAATAGGCATTACTTATTATTTATAAACTTTACTTGCTCTTACTAGGAAATAAGAGAAAGAAAAAATACATAAAATAAAACATATCTGTATACCAAAAAACTTTAATGGCGACTAAATGAAAATTTAGTTAAAACTAACTTAAAGAGAAACTAACCAAAATGTTGAGGAATTTAAAATAACTTTTCCAGCGAGATTCCCCCCACCCCTTACCAACTTATTTTGAATTAGAGCAAGATTTTATTATCTCATTTATTTTCTCAGGACATACCGGGTCCCTAATGAGGGTGGCAAGCAGATAGAGGCCGAAAGGGTGCTAACTCGTTTAGACGTGAGCAATAAAGGACTGAATACCAAAAGTGGGAGGGTCTGGGGTTGCTTACGCGTTGAGGGGGGTGCCTCTGGACGTTCTCTATGGACAGGGGGTCATTGGCGGAGCTTAAAGGCTGGACATCTCCCCCTATTTTGGCTGGGGGCGGGTGACTTTTCGACACAAGCTCCCGAAAAGTAAAAGCTCAGAGGAGGCTAAGGCGATGGAGGTGGAAAGGGATCAGCCGAAGGCCACGAGTACGTTAAAGGCGGATTCGCCAGAGGTGAGTCAGGGGGACCTGGAAGGAGAAATGGAGGCGTTACAGGCCGCCCTGGCTGTGCTACACGTAAGTGAGGGGCGGACGGTAAGGCGGGGACCCGTGGGTGCGTCTCCTGGCGGAAGCAATACCGGCTTGCTCCACAGGCCTCAAGGCCAGGAGCTGTTGCCGGCGGTTGCGGAAGCCTAGGGGCGTCCCCGGGGACCTGGGGCCGACGTTCCCCCCCTCGGAGACCTAACATGGTAATCAGGATGGTGCAGGCTAGCCTCAACCATGCAAAGGCCGCTTCGGCCGTGCTAAGTAGGAGGTTCGACAGGGAGGGGCTATATGTAGCCCTCTGCAGGAGCATCGTGCCTTGGGGGGTCGTCCGAGGACTGAATTTGGGAAGGTACTATTATTATTATTATTGCACACACTCTTAGCCACCGTACCTAGCGCATAGCGCCAAAACCGGTGCCTATGGTCACTTGGCCTTATCTACAAAGTAGATAAGTCGTCCCTGCCACGGGGAGCCGGACCTCTACTTATCCGTCTAGTCTTTCTTATTACCGCGACTTCTTGAGAGAACTTGTTACGGTGTAACTAACTTTAGCAACTGGCCTAGACATGATTATTCTTTAGGCCTAAGAATGTATGTTTAGAATAGTTAGGATAGGGATAGGAATAAGGTAGGTTAATTTTAGAGAAGTAAATTGTAGGTATAAGGTAGTTTTAAGAATTAGATTAGGTTTAGTAATAAGCTAGAATAAAAGAAAAATTAGATTTAAGACACTATAATAGGGATTAGGTTTAAGGAAATGAATAATCAGAGGCGGAAAGAAGAGAGAAGAGGACAAAGAAGGAAGAAAGAGGAGAGGCGGCCAAGAGGGGAGAGAGGCGAAGGTTACGGAGGTTAACAGTAAGGAGGTTACTGTGTGGTAACAGTGAAGGGTATACCCTAAGTTAAAAAAAAAAAAAAAAGAAGAAGAAATAAGGGCTGCGCTAAGGCGGATTGACCTCCTGTTTCTGCAAGATTAGAATCAATCCCGAAAAGAAACAAGATTCGGGAAGAAAGGAAGCAAGAAGAGAGCATTATTTCTTTTATAAGGGGTAAGACTATATGTTCGTGGTGTGTGGAACTAATTTGGTGAAGTACATAAATTAACCAGGCCTGGTAGGGAAATTGATCAATGCGAATAGTGGAAACACAAGGTTTCGTAGATAAAAATAGGATTTATGTGTATATAGTTGTAAAAATTGTATCACTAGGTTAGGTTAAATAATTAGATTTCAATCATTTATTTTCTTTCTTTTCTTTTTTTATGGTTTTCTTTTTAGTTAAATGTTTTTACGTTTATTGTAAAGGAGATGTCTTTGGTTTATTTCGTCAATTATAAAGCGTAATTTCTTAGGTTGTTTTCATTCTTTCCCTCACATTTGGCCCTAAGCAGCAAAAGTACTTGTACTAATTGCAAATAGTATCATAGGTGTAAAGCCGGTAGCCGAGGGATTAAGGCGCTGGCTTCACATATCGTGGGTTGTAGGTTCAAATCCCGGATGGTTGCTTTATTTTTTTTTATTTATAGAATGCTTTTTTTTTTTTTCTTCTTTCTTCTTTCTTATTTTTCCCTTTTTCTTAACTTTCCTCCCTTTCTTTTTTATTATTATTTTCTAACCCTCACTCCTCCCGTTATTTTTTTATTATTATTGTTTGTGCTTATTTTCTTTAAACTTACCCCCCGTCTCCACTGGACTAGCCACCAGCTTTATTGTGCCACTCGGAAGAGCGGTAACAATTTTGGCGCCCAGCGTTTGGGGCTTACTAAAGAAAATAGAGCGAGGTAGTTAAATTGAAAAAAAATTTAAAAAAAAAAAAAAGACAAGAAAGAAAATTCGATAAGTTTATCTAACTAATGTTTATGGTATTGAGATTATTTTTTTTGATATTGTTCCTAAGAGGAGATAGATAGATTTGTGGGTTGTAAAACGCTTTTATAGCAGACATTTTTTTTGTGTTTTGTAATTTTAAGTAATTTTTTTTAGTTTTATGATTAGAAGTAATTTTTGTTTTGTAGAAGGACAATAAGAGAAATTTTTTTTTTTTGTTGGTTTTTGTTTAGGTGATTATAAATTTTGATTTTTACGTTGGTTATTTTTAATTTATAGCATATTGGAAGAGATTATTGATTGGTATTTCATTCCCTTATCCTATTAATAACTTTTTTTTCCTTCGTGAATAGAGAAAAAATAATAAATAAATAAAGATAAACCCCATTGTACCTTTGATTAGTCATAAACTTTATCCCAACACGAAATTTACCTGCATTTCCTGTTTATGCTGTTAGCTCCAGTATCACCAAGTCTATTGAATCTTTGCCTTTATTTAAAGATGGACATTTACCACCTGCTTAAAGACGAAGTACAATACGAGTTGAAAATTAGAGGCCTAGATATAACAGGAAACTGCGCCGAATTGAGAAAGAGACTCCATGCAGCCTTAGCGAGAGATGTTGCACCGATTTCGGATATTGCTTCGACCTTGGACTGTCAAAACGAGTTGGAAATTTGTATAAAAAAATATGATTTTCTTTCTCAAGCCGTAGAAGATTTAGATGAGGGTAGCGAGTTGAATGAATATAAACGACTCGATAGCCGGCTGTGGCATCTTTACCACAGGCTTACACGTCTTCCAAGTGAAGGCATTTTACAAAAACGAATCCTTGATTAATCTGGTGCATAGTCTTTGGTCAGAACTGAGAGAAATGACTCCTGGAATGTCAACAGGGATGGGTGTGATGTCCTTGCAAGAAGAGTTCACAAAAGAAAACAGCGGAAAAGGGGCGCAAAAGACAGTTGTTGTCGAAGAACGTATAGAACCTGGAGGTGAAGAAGTTACCCTACCATTAAATAAAGAAGCTGCAGCGAATATTCATGAAGCCTCACGACCGGCACCTTCAACAAGTTTCGCCTTCCAAAATACCACCCATGGAGGCAACCACCAGTTTTCATATCCACCCAGAGACTTGAAGTTATTCAAATGGAATATAACTTTCTCCGGTGATGGAACTGGGCTCACTTTAACAAATTTTCTTGAAGAAGTGGAAGAACGCATGCTTGCCAGAGGCCTGAATTAAGAAGATTTATTCCGCGGTTCATCAGACTTATTGTCGGGCACAGCAAAGATATGGTATAGGGCCAACAGAAGTAAACTTTCCTCTTGGGATGAGTAGGTTAAAAGCTTACGAAAGAACTTCCAAGATCCCGACTACGATGATCGACTTCTACAAGAAATTCGCAGAAGGACACAAGGTTCAGATGAAGCACCGCATATCTACATAGCCAAAATGAACTGTTTATTCAATAGGCTCAGCGAACCTCTCTCAGAAGTCCAGAAATTGAGAATCATTGAGAAAAATATTAAGAGAGAACATCTACCATTTGTTGCGCAAGCTTCCTACGACACCATTGAAGAACTGGAACGTATACTTGGCCGGTTAGAAGTCTGGACGCAACGTGCTGACAGGTACCGAGAACCCCCTACTCGAGGTCTTCTTGAACCAGAACTAGGACATCGTGTCAAGAAACCCCAACCACTCTTATCAGCTGTAGGTGATTCAACGAAGACTGCAAGGAAGCCTGAACCGCGACAGGGCTTAGTTTGTTGGAATTGTGGTAATTTTGGGCACCCGTTCCGCAATTGTGGATACCCAAAAACGTCGTTTTGTGTAAGATGTGGCCTGCAGAATACGACGGCAGCGAAATTTTCTAGATGTGCTAAACCCCGAAATTCGGGAAACGATTCACCGAGGCCGGCTCCGACCACCAAGCCGTCACCTCGACATTCACCCGACCACGTTTGATACGTACAGATGAAGAATGGCGCAAATGGGTGCAGGTGGTCTATAATACTATGTGTTATGGATTGACCCATAATTTCACAAAACCAGAAAATCCGGATGATCGACGTCCTTACCTGAATGTAAAACTATTTGGAATTCCGGCAACTGGACTTTTAGACTCAGGATCGACAAAAACTATTATGAATGGGACTTTATGGGGAAAGATAGCAGCTTTGGGAAATAAATTGAAATCACAAAGTGAGCAGAGAGTCACGCTGGCTGATGGCAAAACCTGCACAGTACAGGGAACTGCGTTAGTACCCGTAGAACTGAATGGATGCACCAAACTCTTCTCAATATTGATTGTTACGGCACTGAATGTTGAGCTAATCCTCGGAATTGACTTTTGGCAGGAGATGTCTCTTGTCGTAGACCTTTCACAAGCTACATATGAATGTTCAGAGAACAATCTTGCCACTATATCTTTAGAATCTGGTGTCATAGCTCATTCGAGGCTGACTGAGAAGCAAAAGGAAGATCTAAATCGCCTTATCCATACATTTAGTGATAATGCACCAAATAAGTTGGGGTGCATTAGCAAAGTTGCGCACGTGATTGACACGGGTGATCATCCGCCAATAAAACAACGATATTACCCGGTATCCCCGGTCATTCAAAAGGCCATGGATCAGGAATTGGAAACAATGCTAAAGGATGGAGTGATCGAGCCCTCTACAAGTGCATGGTCGTCACCTGTTGTAATGGTTAAGAAGAAAGACGGCACTTACCGTTTCTGCGTGGACTTCCGTGAAATCAATAAGATCACCAAACGGGACGCCTACCCTCTTCCTTATGTCTCCGCCATACTTGATAGATTGCGCAACGGCCGATATCTGTCTTCCTTAGATATTAAAAGCGCATATTGGCAAGTGCCACTTGAACATAATAGTAGGGAGCGGACAGCATTTACAGTGCCAAATAGAGGTCTCTTTCAGTTCCGTCGTATGCCCTTTGGACTGCATAACGCTAGCGCAACTTGGCAGCGTTTAATTGATGATGTACTCGGCCCTACATTAGAACCTTTTGTTTTCAGTTACTTGGACGACATAATAGAAGTCACACCCAGCTTCAGTCAACATCTTGAAGTTTTAGAGAAGGTATTAACCCGATTGCAAGCAGCAGGACTAACCCTCTCATGGGACAAGTGTTGTTTCTGCCGACAAGAACTGCGATACTTGGGCTATGTCGTTAATGAAAATGGATTGGGCGTAGACCCGGAGAAAATAGAGGCAATTGTAAATTTTCCACGGCCAACGACCGTAAGACAAGTCAGAAGATTTATCGGACTGGCTAGCTGGTATCGACGATTCGTACCACATTTTTCGAGCACTATAGCACCCCTGACCGAACTCCTTAAGAAGAATAAAAAGTTTGTTTGGGAAGCACCGCAAGAGGGAGCCCTACAAGAATTGCAGAACCGATTAATCTCGGCACCCATATTGACTTGCCCCGATTTCGAACGCCCGTTTATCCTGCAGACGGATGCATCGTCAACAGGGCTTGGTGCAATCCTGAGCCAGACATTTGAGGATGGCGAGAAGGCAATAGCGTACGCCAGCCGTACTCTGACGAAGGCGGAGAAAAAGTTCTCAGCAACAGAATTGGAATGCCTAAGCGTGCTGTGGGCAAGAATAAGTCCCGTTATTTTTTTATTATTATTGTTTGTGCTTATTTTCTTTAAACTTACCCCCCCGTCTCCACTGGACTAGCCACCAGCTTTATTGTGCCACTCGGAAGAGCGGTAACAAACTCGACAAAGTTTTCGAAATTCCTTGCATTTTTTATCAGCACTTTACATTCTTCCGGCCAGTTTTCTCCCTTACTTATCAGCTTGAATTCCATATGGATCCTATCCTCGTCGAGGAGAGGACACCGGAAGAGAACGTGATGCACCGTGTCTCGTTAACCACATTCACAATTTGGGGAATCTTTCAATCCCAAGTCGAAGAGCTTAGAGTTGAACTCCCCGTGACCCGTGAAATATTGTGTAACGGTCTGGGATAGCCGCAGCCATCGCATCGACAGTCTGTGATGCAGATTCGGAAGGAACTCATATGTGGTTCTTCCTGTCACTGCCTCATCCCAGCGTCTTTGCCACTTCCCTATCTCATACACTAGGATCGTTTTCTTTACGAGAGCAGGAGGCATCTGACTAGTAAACTCCCGGACATCGAGGACGATCATGCCCCTTTTTTGGTACTTATATCGTAGGGCCCTCATCTCTGCTTGGAGATCGAGCGGCAACACTCCAGCGACCACCGGTAACCTACCACCGGTCGCATAGGCCCTAGTCACCGAGCATAAAATAGCTCTTTGCATTCTTAATAGAATGCCGCTGTACGACTGCATGTCCAGCTTGTCGGCCCAACAGGCAGCTGCGTACGTTGCGACATTCTCTATCACGCCCTTATAGATAGTCAGAGCCACACCAGTCTTCAGCCCCCACTCTCCACGGACTACTCTTTTGATCCCCTGGTATAAGTTGAGACATCTTGAGGCAACTCGCTGAATATGGGGCTTAAAAGAAAGCTTCCAATCCAGGAGCACGCCCAGACACTCAAACTGGGTTACGTGGGCTATTCTTTGTTCGTCCACCCGGATCCAAGGTGGACGACTGGGATGAAGCTTGCCTTTCATGAGCATCACTTTTGACTTCTCAAACGAAATCTGCAGCTTTTCCCTTTGACACCATCTTTTTATTTGGGACACAGCCGTGCTAGCACGTTCCTCTATCTCCCTACGAGAATCTCCATGGACAACTATTGCTAGGTCGTCAGCGTATGCAACCGAGTCACAGTAATCCAATTTATCAGTTTGTTCTAACAGCTCTTCCATCACCAGGTTCCACAGGAACGGGCCCACTACCGAGCCCTGCGGACAACCTTTGGTTATTAGTCGTGAGACCTCGCCGGCTTGAGTCACTAATATCGCCACCCTCTGGGTTAGGTAACTTCGTATAAGTTTTAGAAGACATGGTGGACAATCTCGTCTTCTAAGTGACTCCAAAACAGTCGGCCACCAGACATTATCAAAGGCCCCAGCTATGTCCAGGAATACTGTGAGAACGTACTTGTTGCCCACTGCCACGGACCAATTCGAGGATTTTCATGATAGCATCTGTCGTCGATCTTCCCGATACAAAACCATACTGGTAGGGACTGAAACTGATAAAGCTTTTTAATCTCATTATAATCAGTTTCTCCAGCAGTTTCCCGAAAACGGGCAGGAGTTGTATCAATCGATACGACTTTGCATTATCGACGGGCTTGTTTGATCCATTATATAAAACTTTTACAAGCCCTGTTTTCCATTGACTGGGAAAATATCCCAATTTCAGGCATCCATTGAAAAGGTCGAGCAGAAATTGGCTTAATACGTCCTCATTCTTCCGGACAATTTCCCCATTTATCATATCTATGCCAGGAGCCTTCTTATTTTTGATCTCGCCAATAACATACTTAACATCATATATATCAAATTCCGTGATGGAGTCCGTGAGAGCTGGTGACTCGTATGCTGCTTCGCGACGACTTTTTTGCAACTGAGTGTCGTCCAAAGGACAATCTCCAGGAAGAAGCACTTTCAATAAATGCTCTGTCGATCGCTGCTAGGACCCAGCACCCGGCACTCCGCCTATATTTAGACTAGCGAGTACCAGGTCGGTCCTAATTTTTCTTATTTGCACCTTGTACACAATGCCCCACGGATCATTATTGCCTTCTGACTCCACGAACTCCCGCCAGCTAGAAGTCATGTTCCCGTTGGTATCTTCTCCGCTTCTTAGCAACGTCTTTTTTGGCCACAGTCAACTCCTGTGTCCACCAAGGAACACGGCGTGTGCGACTTGTGGGTATTTTCTTAAGCACTTCCCCACTTGTGCCAGCGATTGGCTCTGTCAGCTCTGTGACCGCTAATGGTCACATACCCATTTGTGATTCCACTCTCATTGCGGTTATTATCTTTTATATTCTCGGGTAGATTTTTCGCCTCAGTAGAATCTACTTCGTCACTTATGGTCTCTTTGACCATTTTTAAAGTTTTTGCAACCTGTGGTTGTTCGTCTCTAAATAACTTTCTGCGAATACCACCAGTCATGCCTTTTAGGCAAGGTGGAGTCACTTCTATGTCCGAGAAAGGACTAGACGATCTAGCTTCTATCGGTGTGCTCGTCATATCAATGTTATAGTGCTTAATATTTACTATGTACAGTTAAAACTATTTACAATATATACAGTGGGCTCAAGCCGAAGCTTACGCCCTCGCTCTGAAAAGAGCGGTTTGGTGCCCTCCGTCCCCTCTACAAGTGAATTTCTGCCTTTAGCCCAGACAGAAATGGTGCAACTTCACTTCCAAACTCTGTCTGGTGTCCAGCCCCGGCGAACGTGGACGCAGGAGACCACTCGCTGACCAAACAGCCACAAAGCTGTACACTGGCTTTTGTGACTCGTCAAGCAGAAAGTTCACTTATATCACTCAAATGTTAATCAAATGTTAAATCAGTCAAAAACGGAACTTTCTCATATCATTTTATAAAATGCTCAACATTAAAATAGCGAGGGCGCGGGCCCCTTGCAAGGTACTTTTTTTTTTCTTTTTTTTTTACGCATACTCTTAGCCACCATACCAAGCTCAGAGGCCAAAACCGGTGGCCTATGGTCATTAGCCTTACTACTAGGTCGATAATTCCCTGCCCGGGGGGAGGCGGACCTCTATTATCGTCTTTTTCCCCCGCCGACTTGAGCGCAACTCGACAAAGCTTCGAAATTCTTGCATTCGTTACCAGCTCTTTACATTCTCCCGGCCAGTTCTCCCCCCTACTTATCAGCTTGAATTTCATATGGGTTCTAGCCACGTCGAGGAGAGGACACCGGAAGAGAACGTGATGCACCGTGTCCCGCTGACCGCATTCACAATTTGGGGAATCTTTCAATCCCAAGTCGAAGAGCTTACAATTGAACTCCCCGTGCTCTTGTCTGTAAGTAGACCTCGAGCATGTATAGTACATACTAACAAGGTGAGCTGTGGACTAATACCGGAGTTGTGCTCCGCCGATTGTATTACAGCTTTCCTAACTATCAACACCGAAGAGGGAGTGGAAAGGCTGGTAATTAGCTCGGCGTACTTCCCCGGTGATGAGGATTTTCCCCTCTGCCTACTGAGAAGAATGATGGACTACTGCAGAGGCGGGAACCTACAGCTGATGCTGGGATGCGACGCCAACGCCTACAACACTGCTTGGGGGAGCACCGACATCAACCAAAGGGCGACCAGAATCCTAAGGTACCTTTATGAATTCATTATTGGTGAAGGGTTGCATGTAGTTAATTTAGGCAGCTAGGAGGGAGGTGCTGGATGTGACGCTAGCCTCGCGCTGTATGTTGAGCAAAATTGCTCACTGGTATGTATCAAGCGAACCATCGTGCTCGGATCATAGGCATATTAGGTTCGATATTGCACTCCACCATTGGTCATTAGTAGGCTTCGAAGCCCGAGGGAGACTCACTGGGAGGGATTTGTTGGGAGTCTTAGCGAGTCTCTCAGTGACCTTAATGTGGATGTACGGACGACAGAAAGTCTGGTACGGGCAGTGACACGGGTGACCGAGTCGATTTTGGACGCCTACCAGGAAAACTGTCCGGAGAGGGAAAGGCCTAATAAGTCGAAGACAGTCTGTTGGAGCGATCACCTCGAGAGAAGGAGGCGAGAGGTGAGAAGGCTGTTTAATAGAGCCAAAATCAACCAAGACAGGGTATCGTATAGAAGGGTACTGACGCAGTATAACATTGAAATAAGGAAGGCCAGGCGTAAAGCTTGGCGGAAATTCTGTGAGGACGTGGCGGACACCTCGGAGTGCGCGAGAATTCACAGAATCCTAGCAAGAGAAGGTACTGCGGTCAGGGTAGGGTTCCTGAAGAAAGATGACGGAACCTACACTAACTCGGTAGAGGAGTCGCTGGAATTGCTTATGAGCACACATAAGGGTCCTCTGAAATGAAATTTCCAGGGTCCTCTTATGGAGAGGCCCCTCTAGGGTTTGAGGGGCTGAGAGGGCCTGGTCGGGCGGATTGGAAAATCGCGAATTACATCATACAGCCGAACAGGCTAAGATGGGCGACTGGAAGGTTCAAGCCCTATAAAGCACCTGGGGTGGATGGGATTTACCCCGTCTTCCTGCAGAAGGCGGTGGAGGTGTTGATACCACACCTATGTAGAATCCTCAGAGGCTGTTTGGCTGGGATTCATACCGAGAGAAAATGGCAACAGGTGAAGGTCGTGTTCCTCCCGAAAGTAGGGAGGACGGTAGACCAATCGCCAAAGTCGTTTAGGCCAATAAGCCTGTCCTCTTTTCTGCTGAAGGCAATAGAGAGGATGATTGACAGGTTTATAAGGCACGAGATTTTGATGACAAAGCCTCTTAATAATCGCCAGTATGTCTATCAGGCAGGGAAATCCGTAGACTTGGCGCTGGATGACCTAAACAGGCTACTCCAAAAGTCGCTTGACGACAAGGAAATTGCGGTAGCCACCTTTTTGGATATAGAGAGCGCCTTTAATAATGTGTCCTCAGAGTCTCTTGTTGGTGCACTGATAAGAAGGGGCACGCCCCCTACGATTGGTCAGTGGATAAGGACTAGTCTATTGGGAAGGACTAATACAGCCATCATCGATAACTATTCTCTTGTGGCCAGGGTGATTAGAGGCTGTCCGCAGGGAGGCGTTTTGTCGCCATTGCTGTGGACGTTATTAGCCGATGACATCCTGACCAAATTAACCGCGGAAGGCTTTCACTGCCTAGGTTTTGCGGGCGATTTGGCAATCGTGGTGAGGGGGCGTTTCGCGGTAACTGTCTCGGAGCGCACTCAGGGGTCGCTCAATAATGTGAATCAATGGTGCAGAGCGGAGGGTCTCTCCATCAATCCCCACAAAACTCAAGTGGTTCCTTTTACAAGGAAGAGAAATTTACAAGGCTTACAACAGCCGATACTCGGAGGGTTGTGATCCCCTTTGCCATGGAGGCCAAATATCTGGGAGTCATATTTGACCGAAGGCTGACTCCATGTCAGCCATATTCCATATTCCATATTAACATCACCGCACATAAAGCCAAAATCGCCATGGGTAGGTGCAGGAGGCTATGCGGTAAAAGTTGGGGACTAAGCCCGAAGATGGCCCTGTGGATTTATACCTGCGTAGTGAGGCCAATGGTAACCCACGGGGCGGTGGTGTGGTGGACAAAGACCTTGCAGATGGGGGGTCTGGGGTTCTCGGAAGTGTTCAAAGGCTGGCCTGCCTGAGCACGACGGGCGCCATGATGACTACCCCCACTGCGGCCTTGGAGGTCCTGTTAAACCTTCCACCACTCCAAGGCGTCGCAAGAGCTGTCGTGGCACGACTATAACAGGGACAAGCTCCCATTTATTCCAGGCATACTGGGAATTATCAGGATTTATATGAGGAGTTGAAGGCAGGCCCGATTTTGGGTCTGCCTACGGATATAATGACTCCTAGGTACGACTTCCAAAAACCGTTCAAAGTCTTGATATTAGACAGAGGGGCATGGAAGAACGGGGCGCCAATTACAGGCGAATCTATGTGGTACACGGACGAGTCCAGAATGGAAGATGGAGTAGGAGCCGGCGTGTACGGAGCTCATCCGAGATTTAATATCTCGGTGAGCCTGGAAACTAGCTACGGTACTTTCAGGCGGAGCTAGCTCGCGATTATAATCTGGCCGCCGAAATAAGAAGACGGGGAGTGTATAACTCCAGAGTCGTCGTTTTTTCGGATAGCCAGGCTGCTCTGCGGGCAATTGATTCGTGGGAGATCAGCTCAAGGCTGTGTGGGATTGCCTAGGTGCACTCAGGGAAATTAGTAGCCATAATAAGGTCTTCCTGGTTTGGGTACCCAGGCACTCGGGCTATAGAGGCAATGAGGCGGCGGACCGTCTGGCCCGGGAGGGTTCAATCAGAGCACATATCGGGCCGGAGCCGTTCTGTGGCGTCCCAAGATGCCTCATGAGTGCATCCATTAAGACATGGATGCAGGGCCGATCAAGGGAATGGTGGGTCAAAACTCGAGGCCAGAGGCAGGCGAAAACGTTTACTCCGGAATTACTCCAATTAGGCCGGGCGGCCATAAGGATAGCAGTTGGAGACTTAACAAGCACATGCATCGCATGGGCCTGGCAACGGATAGCCTGTATAGGTTCTGTTAGGAAGAAGAGGAGACGGTGCTGCACGTGGTATGTCAGTGCGAGGGGCTGGTCTAGCTAAGGTACCGCCTCTTTGGTAAAGAGAAGCTGGTGCCAACAAGCCTCAGCTGGGGCCCCTTCTCGGACCTATTAAGTCTTTTAAGGCAAGCAGGACTCGAGAGGGTGCTCTGAAGGCAGGTGCTCTAATTGACCACCTGGGAGCCCCTCCTCCCCCAATTCCACAGTTCGATAAAGGACAGGATCGGGGAAGGGCCTCCAACTAGGGGGGTGCCACAATAGATCCATGGGGTGTCGCGGTGGCGCAAGCTGAAGAGCCAATCCCCCCGTTAGAATCTAATTTAATCTAACTTATTTTGAATAAACCCATCAATTTAACATTAGAGCAAGATTTTATTATCTCATTTATTTTCATAAAATCTCTCTAACTGAAATTAAATCATAATTAAAAGAGACTCCGCACACAAGCTTGTAACAAACACTTACAAACACCCACAAATTACAAACACATACACACATAGGAAACTAGTTAGCGGCAATTTCAATGCAAATTATTTAATAAATGATTTCTCAATTACAAGCAATAATACCTACAATGATCGATTACTTTATACATTGTGTTTCAAACTCGATTTAATTAATTAGCATAATTATTAATTGTAAATGAATTCTTCATTGATTTATTTATAAGACTGAAACGTTTATTAACATAGGTTTTTCATAATTTTATAATTTATTTAAATTGCGGAATTTTTAATGTAAAAAATGCCTTTTTTTCTTTCTTTTTTTTATTACTGTAAACAAAAGATCGTGTCAAATGTGTGAACAACTGTAGTGATCAAACCAAACCCAAATATAATGCCACAGAGTACTCACAAAATCTCCTAGAATCACATTTTCTTGGAAAATGTTTCAAATAAATGTGATAGATTGATATCTGTGTGGTCTGATTCCAAGTTTAGATAATATCGTTATTACTTTTTTCAAGAAAATTTTCTTCCAAAAACCAGAAACCTATTTTGTAATGTTGCTGTTCCCGGTAGAATTTGGAATTCTAGAAATGGCTTTAATATAATTAGATATTATTGTAAAAGATTTTTGTGGTATATGGAACTGCACTACTAATCACTGGTATATTAATTAATGTAAAGGATACGGCAAGGACTTTACAGTTACAAGAGAAAGAGAATGAGGAAGAATAGGGCAAGGCTGATAGAGAAGAGCGGCGTGATAGATTAGGCTGGTAGAATGTGGTCTTCTTGAGTTGAAGATACTATATATTTCAATAGAAAACTTCCTCGCTTTTATATTGTCAAGTCTTTCAGTGAATTCCCCTTCTTTGGTTTTGCTAAGGGTCTTGATTTTTCTAGGGTGTTATTTAGTAGATATGTTTTGGGCGAGCTGGGCCACTTTTTTTTCAAAATGGCGGCCAACCCCATCCCTCCTTCCCAGCCCCCACTCTCCCCCCACCCTCCAACACCTCCCACCCCTCCTCCCCATCCCCACTCCTGTCTTCTCCACCCCCTCCTCCCCATCCTAAGCCACGCCAACTTACCACCCACCCCTCTCTATCGGCCAATCATCGAACTCGACGGCACGTAGGCCACGCCAACTTACCCCACCCCGCTCCCGCTGACAATCATCGAACTGGATGACACCCACATACCCCCACCCCTATTCCAACGACCAATCATCGAACGGATGAGCACTTAGGCCACGCCACCTACCCCCACCTCTCTCCAACTGCGACGAACTGGACATCCCTCTCCTACTCTCGCTTCCTCCTAAACCATTCACTCCAAAAGACGTAATGAATATAATTAACAATCTCCCCAAAAAGAAAAGCCCTGGCTACGATTTGATCACCGCTAACATCCTATTACAGCTCTCCAGAAAAGCAATAATTTTTATCACTTCTCTTTACAACTCAGTCCTACGAACCACTTACTTCCCTATCCTCTGGAAATTCTCTTTAATAAGAATGATAGCTAAACCAAATAAACCTACACATCTCCCTAGCTCATACCGACCAATCAGCCTCCTACCCATCCTAGGAAAAATTCTTGAAAAACTTTTACTATCCGCCTCCAAACTGAAATAGCACCACTAAATGTCATTCCTGAACACCAATTCGGTTTTCGGAGTTGCCACTCGACTGTTCATCAAATGCATCGCGTTGTAGATACAATCGCTACCTCTCAGGAACTGAAGCAGTATTGTCCAGGAGTCTTCTTGGACATATCTCAAGCTTTTGACCGCGTATGGCATATGGGATTACTTTACAAGCTCAAGGGCATCCTACCTCTCACTTATTATCTGATACTTAAATCTTATCTCACCGATCGTTTCTTCCAAGTCATTCAAAGTTCATCATCATCTGTTATTTATTTATTTATTCGGTTCTAGCAGGAGTTCCTCAAGGGAGCATTCTTTCAACACTACTATATCCCATCTTTACAGCTGACTTACCAACTCATCCAGATACAATTACTTTTACATTTGCCGACAAAACTGCAATTCTTTCTCCTCATGTGGATCCCGTCATGGCAACTCGTGCTCTACAATCTCATCTTCATATTCTTGAACTTTGGCTCCGGCAGTGGAGGATCAAAGCAAACAAACTTAAATTACTTTAACAATATTATATTTCCCATTGCGAACCAAGTACGATCTCTCGGATTATTTCTTGACAAACGACTAACATCAAACCCCCATACCAGACTGAAACGAATTGACTGCAATTTAAGGTATAAATTGCTAAAAAGACTACTTGACAAACGTTCAAAACTGACTTTGAGAAACAAGAAAATGCTATATAGTGCTCTTTTAGCCCCCATTTGGACGCCCGGCATAGAACTCTATGGCACTGCAAAACAATGCAACCTTAACCGACTTCAAACTCTACAATCTAAGATCCTAAGAACAGTAGTTGATGCTCCCTTCTATGTCTCCAGCCACACAATCCACTCCAACCTTAACATTCCATTCATCTCAGAGCTAGCTCAATTTCACACCAAACTAAATTGTCACCATAATCCTCTGATCCAGAATATGTCCACCAGAACACTGCCCAAAAATCCTAGTCGGAGGCTGAAGCGGCGGTCGCCACGCGACTATCTTAATGTATAACGTGGACCTCCTAGGGTAGCTGCTGTGTAAGCTTGCCATAGTGGCAAACTACCGGCCTCCATCACCGGATGGACGTCGTTCATATCACTCAAGCGACATGTACATATGTATATATTGACTTATATATATATATATGTATGTAACAAATTACGCACTCATCAGTTTTGCTTGTTGTATATTGTATACAGTTGCAAAAGAAATTAACAAATTAAAAAAAATTAAAATTAATTAAGTTGTTTCTCAACTGTTTATATATTTCCAAAGGTAAAGTTTTCTTAATGGTGAGTAAATATGGCAGTTTAAAAGGATATGTTCCAGCGTCTCCATCAACCGCGTATTGCAGATCACATGTAATAATTTAGCGTCAATAGAATCAGAATGACCTTTAAAACCTGATTTTATCAGTCCCGCTAAGACGCAGTTGTAATATGACACGCACTTTCTGAATGGGAGCATACAGTTTGCAGCAGTCTAAATAGAGCTAACACATCTAAATAGATCATTGAAATTTGAATTGAAAACTCTCTCAATTTAATTGGTAATAACACCTGCTTCAAATAACAGTAGATATGTTTTGGGCGAGCTGGGCCACTTTTCTTTCAAAATGGCGGCCAACCCCACCCCTCCCCAATCACCACCTCCTGCCCACCCCCGCCCCTCCTCCCTCTCCTCCCCTCCCCCACCTCCTGTCCTTCTTTACCCGCTCCTGCCCATCCTAAGCCACGCCAACTGACCCCCCCATTCCAACTACCAATCATCGAACTGAATAGCACGTAGGGCCCGCCACTTACCCCCACCCCTCTTCCACTGTCCAATCATCGAACTGGATGACACCCACTTACCCCCACCCCTATTCCAACGACCAATCATCGAACTGGATGAGCACTTAGGCCACGCCCACTTACCCCCACCCCTTTCTTCCTAACCAATCATCGAACACGACGAGCTTCTAAGCCACGCCTATTTACCCCCACCCCTCTCTATCGGCTAATCATAGAACTCGACGAGCCCTTAGACCACGCCCACTTACCCCCCACCACTTCCATTATCGATCTGGACGAGCACTTAGGCCACGCCTATTTACCCCCACCCCTATTCCAAACACCAATCATCGAACTGGACGAGCACTTGAGCCAGCCCCCTCCCCACTCCTCCCACTGACAATCATCGAACTCGACGAGCACTTTAGCCACACCCACTCACCCCCTCCCCTTAACACATCATTCATATCGATGACTCCATTTTCTTTCCGCTCCCCACCTCTTAACTTATCGTCCAATCCGATGGCCGGATTTTCTCCCCTCCCCACTCCTTAACCTAGCATCCAATCTATTACCCCCACTCCTGAATGTATCATCCAATCCGATGACTCCATTTTCTTTTCACCTCCATGGTCAATCCATCCCCATAACAAGATGGCGGAACCTAACACCGTAACACACCACCCCTCTCCTGACTCTAGGCTGGAGGGGTATTTTTTATTTTTATTTTATGTGAAAAAATTTGTCTTAGCTGCGATTCGATCCTACAGTCTATAGGTTGGAAGTCGCATCACCCTAACCACTCGGCCATAGTAATCCTCTCGCTAGCTGTAGTTTTCAACGTACACTTAACGCCCGCACTATCATAATTTTATTTCCGCTCAACCCACTCACAAAAAATTAAATAATAGAAAAAATATGGCGGAGATGCATTCAACTGTCACACATAATAATAATAATTATAAAAAAAGATTGACTTACTCCTTCCAGCTCCCTGCTGCTGCTGCTGCTGATATTAACACGACGCGCACTTACACAGAACTGAACTACATTCGACAATACAATGTACTATAGTAACGTTTATCCCCACTCCCCTATGACGTCATTGCTAATTGGGGC
Source organism: Triatoma infestans (assembly GCA_011037195.1). Taxonomy (NCBI): domain Eukaryota; kingdom Metazoa; phylum Arthropoda; class Insecta; order Hemiptera; family Reduviidae; genus Triatoma; species Triatoma infestans. The sequence continues at coordinate 58,483 of JAAEAF010013733.1, read as the reverse complement.
ATGCGCATCTCTGCCGCCGCCTTATAGATTACAAATATTGATTTTATTATATTGTATAACAAAAACCACTGCCTTTTCAATATATTATTCGTATGACGTCACACAGCAATAGTATTGCCAGTGCCTTATCTATTACCACTGCCTTCTAGACAAATCCCCCATTCAGATAACGTCACACACTATAGTGTTTCCTTGGCAATCGCAATATATCGATTACAAATATCGATTATCCATATCAATTAATATCGATTTTATGTGTATAATTTATTAATAAAAAACTAACGAAACCACTGCCTTTTCAATATATTATTCGTATGACGTCACACAGCAATAGTATTGCCAGTGCCTTATTTATTACCACTGCCTTCTAGACAAATCCCCCATTCAGATAACGTCACACACTATAGTGTTTCACTGCCAATCGCACTATATACAAGATAGAATTGTAGCTTGTTTGGCGAAGAGTGATGGCGATGAGCTGAAAATATTTTTACCGCAGCGATTTGAATTGTCATTGGAGTTTATCGACCGCTACAATAACGATGATACAGAATTTGTTTCATTAGTTTACTTGGGTATGAAGGGAAGACGACATGACTTACGTTTCTTTTAAACTGTGTTTTGAATGTTGGGTCAATGGCGTGGTGGAAACACCCCTAAACCCTAAATGAAGTCACTGGCGTGGTGGAAACACCTCCAAACTTTGAATGGCATGTCTGAATGTCTGAACATTTTTTTGTTTTATAATATTGTGGAAAGTTCTTTTATTTATTATGAGAAAATTCTTTTAGTTTGTCATTAAAGATTACTTCATTTTTTCTGTTTCAATTTCATTGTATTTGTAACTATTAAATAAAAAAAAATAACAAAAAAAAAACCTTTTCGATGTACCTTTACCTTGACGCGGTGAAGAGGTTTAAGGCATAATGTCGAACTAAAAAAGGTACAAATCTAATATTTCTCCAGGTTTGGACAATTGTAAGAAGAATATTGATAACACCATTAATTGTAATAGATTGTTCTAAACAGTCTGAATCTATCAAAACGGGTCCAGTTGACGTAAGATTAGAATTTGAATCAAAAAATCCATTCCCGTCCAACACAACGGCATATTGTCTTATTATACATGATAGGGTGGTAGAATATAACCCTCTAACTGGCATTGTACGGCGTATGGTATAAAAAGATGTGAATTGTTGGCTCAGTGTTCAGTATGGCTCAGACAGGCGTACTGATTGCTGACTTCCAGTGCTTTGTGGATGGTGTAGGAGGTTATATTGTTAAAGAGCTATCACTTTTTGATTACAACTATCAAACTGTTCGGCACTGGATATTCAAACCGCCAATACTACATAAACAAACAGATAAAAGTAGAAGAACCAATTATTGGTTAGAAAATTATTATCATAAAATTAGATGGAATGATGGGGAAGTTGAATATGAAGTGATTAGAGATATTTTCAAATGTATTGATTGTAACTATAAATTTGTATTTGTTAAGGGATATGATAAGAAAAGATTTCTCTTACAAAATGTGTACAACTGTTGTGTAATCAACTTGGAAGATTATGGTTGTCCGAAAATTGATTCACTTCAAGCAGTAGAAAAAGGCAACCACTGTATTAAACATAACACACGTAGAGAGAAATGTACGCAGTATCGAATTCAAGTCATTACCAACTGGCTGAATAGTAAGTTTGGTTGGAATGATACAGAAATATTTTTGCCTTGATGTGTGTATGAATGTGGTCACTGGCGATGCATTAAATTGCCCGCAAACCTTGAATGTCGGTCACTGGAGTGGTAGAAATATCCGTAAACCTGACTGCTGGTTACTGGCGAGGTGTAAAAAGCCCGTAAACCTTGAATGGATTGTACAATGTTTGAATGTGTATTAAGGCAAAACCTAGAAAATTAAATTCGATAGTGAACATTTCTCTGTCTACTTGTATTTTCCTAAGTTGTATTTTGTATTAAGAAGAAGTTAATTTTTATTTTAAATTTGAAGTTTGTTTTCTGTTTTTTTCTGTAAATATTTTGCATTATGTTTCAATAAATGAGTAAAAAAAATATTTCATTTTGTTTTTATTAATTTCCTTATATTTTATTTTATTAAAAAACTTTCAGGATTACCCCCACCTTGACGTGGTGAGAAAGCTTAAAGCGAATGCTGAACAAAGAGGGGTAAACAAAATTAATATAGAAACTATGAAAAATAAATGCAGGCTGATGCATGTTGAGACATGCATGATGACTCATTGTATATACAAATCTTTTTCATAATAGGATTAAGTATTAAGAAACATGCTAAGAAGACCTGTGGTAACATGTCCGGACAGGCAAGAAAGGTAATGAGTACAAAGATTTATTTCTATATAATAGGATTAAGTATTACAAACATGCTAAGACCTGTGGTAACAGGTCCGGACAGGCAAGAAAGATAATGAGTACAAAGTTTTATTTTTAAATAATAGGATTAAGTATTACTAAACATGTTAATAAGACCTGTGCTAACATGTCCGGACAGGCAAGAAAGGTAATGAGTACAAAGTTTAATTTTTACATAATAGGATTAAGTATTACTAAACATGTTAATAAGACCTGTGCTAACATGTCCGAACAGGCAAGAAAGGTAATGAGTACAAAGTTGTATTTTTAAATAATAGGATTAAATATTAATAAATCATTTCCTGGATGACTCAGTGTAGTTTCTTTGTATTTTTCTTAATAAATAACTAGCATGTTCGGACAGGCAAGATATATGTTGTTTTGAAGTTCAATAAACAAAAGAATACAAAGTGATTAAGGTAAGAATAGATATATATATATTTTATTAGTACAAAGTTTAATTTCAAAAGGTGATGCAATAACTGGTAGAAGAAAATAGATAGTGCTTTTCTTATTAATAAATTTTATTTATAAGATCGATAATAATCAATATGAATAATCGATATATTGCGATTGGCAGTGAAACACTATAGTGTGTGACGTTATCTGAATGGGGGATTTGTCTAGAAGGCAGTGGTAATAAATAAGGCACTGGCAATACTATTGCTGTGTGACGTCATACGAATAATATATTGAAAAGGCAGTGGTTTCGTTAGTTTTTTATTAATAAATTATACGCATTCCGCATATATAAAATTATGGCGCATCTCCGCCATATTTTTTCTATTATTTAATTTTTTGTGAGTGGGTTGAGCGGAAATAAAATTATGATAGTGCGGGCGTTAAGTGTACGTTGAAAACTACAGCTAGCGAGAGGACTACTATGGCCGAGTGGTTAGGGTGATGCGACTTCCAACCTATAGATTGTAGGATCGAATCGCAGGTAAGACAAGTTTTTTCACATAAAATAAAAATAAAAAATACACCTCCAGCCCAGAGTCAGGAGAGGGGTGGTGTGTTACGGTGTTAGGTTCCGCCATCTTGTTATGGGGATGGATTGGCCATGGAGGTGAAAAGAAAATGGATTCATCGGATTGGATGATAAATTCAGGAGTGGGGGGTAATGGATTGGATGCTAGGTTAGGGAGTGGGGAGGGGAGAAAATACGGCCATCGGATTGGACGATAAGTTAAGGGGTGGGGGCGGAAAGAAAATGGAGTCATCGATATGGATGATAAGTTACGGGGAGGGGGTGAGTGGGTGTGGCTAAAGTGCTCGTCGAGTTCGATGATTGTCAGTGGGAGGAGGAGTGGGTTGGTTCAAGTGCTCGTCCAGTTCGATGATTGGTGTTTGGAATAGGGGTGGGGGTAAATAGGCGTGGCCTAAGTGCTCGTCCAGATCGATGATGGAAGTGGTGGGAGTAAGTGGGCGTGGTCTAAAGGCTCGTCGAGTTCGATGATTGGCCGATAGAGAGGGGTGGGGATAAATAGGCGTGGCTTAGAAGCTCGTCGAGTTCGATGATTGGTTAGGGAGAAAGGGGTGGGGGTAAGTGGGCGTGGCCTAAGTGCTCATCCAGTTCGATGATTGGTCGTTGGAATAGGGGTGGGGGTAAGTGGGTGTCATCCAGTTCGATGATTGGTCAGTGGGAGAGGGGTGGGGGTAAGTGGGCGTGTAAGTGCTCATCCAGTCGATGATTGGTCGTTGGAGATGGGGGGGTAAGTTGGCGTGGCTTAGGATGGCAGGAGGGGTAAAGAAAGACAGGAGTGGGGATGGGAGGAGGGGCGGGGTGGGCAGGAGTGGTGATTGGGGAGGGGTGGGGTTGGCCGCCATTTTGAAAGAAAAGTGGCCCAGCTCGCCCAAAACATATCTACTGTTATTTGGTGCGATGTCAAAGTGCTCTCGCACGACGTTTGCGGGTTAATAAATGTCTTAAATGGATAGGTAGATTATAAGGTAATTGCGTAGTTCTAGGTGAAGTATGTTGAGTAGATGGCCAAATACTTTGTTGAATAGAAGTAGTCAAATATTCTACGTTATCGTCTAGTTGTTGTGGGGTCTTTAAAGGCACGTTTAAGTTCAATTTATGATCAAGAGTCTGACGGAATAATTCCCAGTCCACAATTCCATTTATAAGTGTCGGTCGTTGAGGTGTTTGTTTTGGGTGAATGTCTAGTGTTAGTATGACGGGACTGTGGTCGGAGGACAGATCGTTAAAAATATACATCACTATGTAAGGTCGTAATATTAGAACAGATGAAGAAATCAAGTAGGTCGGGTCTTTTGCGAGGAGAGGTTGGCCAGAAAGTAGTTTGTGATGGTGATACGCAGAAATAACTATTTTGATTAAGAATATTATGAAGGATTCGGCCTCTCGGATTCGCCACCCGACTGCCTCAGACAGGGTGCTTTGCATTATAATCGCTGCCGCATATAAAGCGAGGACCGAGAGAAGAAAAGTGGGATAAGAAATCATTTTGCTGGATTGTATGATTAGGGAGACAATACACAGTAGCAAAAGTATAGGAAAATGGCTCCGAGAGTAGAGAGACGACAGTAGACTGTAGAAAGGCTTTAGCATTGTTAGGTATTAGAAAATGTGACAAGGAATTGCGAACAAGTACAGCGGTTCCACCATGGCCTGTTCCGTCGGGATGATTAGACTTGTATGCTGTGTAGCCAGGGATGAAAAACCTTGATCTGTCCGTGAAGTGTGTCACAGTTATTAGGGCAAGGTCTATAAGTTTGTCATATAATAATATTTCTAGTTATTGCCTGCGATTTGTTAGTCTATTAGAATTCCTTAGAAGAACGGTGAGACAATGTTGGGTATGAGTCCTTATGGTGCTTGATTGGGAAGGAGTCTGAAAATCATGGAGGGATATCAGAGGTGTGATGAGCGATTTAAAATCAGATAAGAAGGTACCAAGAAGTGTGTTGATGTCTCCTGTCAGAGGGAGTAGAAACTTGAGGAGGAATAGGAGGCGGCTGAGGTCCCGCGAGCACACTTGCGTATGACAGATTAGGATTTAAAACAGAAGAATGCAGAGGAGGTAAGTGTACTGGCTGGTGAGGTGATGGCGGCAACTGATTGGCAGGCTGTTGTGTTCTCCGATGGGCTGTGAGTTGTGCTCATATACAGGAGGGTGTCTTCGAGTTCGTTGTAACTCTCTGTAAATCATGCAACCTTTGTAGATTGCAGTTTGGTCGCCGTTGCAGAGTGCACACCTAGCGGGAGTGTTAGGCAACTTACCGCAATCTTGAGTGAAGTGTTCCCCTGCACATTTTACGCATCTTGGTCTGTGCTGACAGTAGCTTTTCGTGTGACCATACTCCTGACAACGCTTGCACTGTACTATTACACGTTGCTTATGTGATTCCTCAACTTTAATTTTTGAGTAAAGAAGGGTTTCGATATCGAAAATATCTTTGTTATTTGGCCAAGGTTCGAGATCAACAAAAAAGAGTGGCAGAGTTTATTTGTTGACTGGATGTATCACCGGAGTGTGACCGAGCTCTGTGAGTTCTTCCTTGATGAGCTCGACAGGCCACACTTTGATGAGGGTAATGACTACCCTGTAGGCTTTGTCTTCTTCTAGTTTGAAGTTATGATAATCGGCGTTATTCTCCTTGAGGTATCTGATGATACGTCTGTAAGTGTCACTCTTTTTGGCATTAATTACTAAGTCAGAAATCCGCGCTTTGCAAGAAAATGTATCAATCTCCACTAACTGTGATAAAGCAGCTATGTACCTACTGCTGCATATTGGTTGACATTCTTAACATATGTAGGGGAAGGTTTGTAGACACGTACTGGGGTGTGGACGTTGTGGCCTCCATATTTTTTTGATCAGCAAGAGGAGCAAATGGATTATTTGATAGGACTCCCGGCGGGGCTGTCACGGTCGCTACTGGTTTCTTTGTGATTGTCATTGGTAGTTCACGAAAAATAGTTGGACTGAGAGATGTTTGTTCCTTGGAAGATTGTGAGCTTATGTTCCCTTGCTGCTTGACAGAGCTTTTGGTGCTAGGGATGATGTATTTGACTTTTTTATTTTGTTTAGGCGAGTTGCCAGCAGTGCAGGTCCTCTTTTTTAGAGTTACCGACGAAATAGACTCATTGTCTGTGGAACTGTCGCTAATTTCACTCATTACAGAGGAAAATAAATAAATAAATAGTTAGTATTTTAAGTCCCTTTGTACACTATTAATACAGAAATATTATTTACAATTATTATTATATACTAATTGCTATTTTTACTAACTAATTTTATACTACTACTTACAGTTTTCGTTTTTATTTCTCTAAATCAATGAGTAGTTTAATAGATTCTGAAGTCCATAAACTTACAGCACAAATTAGAAGTAGCAATTAAATCACTTAAAATAGGTTATATACACTGTAAATTAAAATGTTTTAAAAGAAAGTCAATAGAAGTACTAACATGCAGATCACTGTTTTATGTCAAGAGAGGAACACTCAAAATTATCCCTTTGCATAAAATTAGGCAAAAAAGGCTACGTATTTTTAAGAAAATTTAAATTAAATCTGCATTAAAAACTTCGCGTCTTGTTTATAATCACTTATTAATTCAAATTAAAATTTGCATGTAAATAGTTATCTAAAACTGAATGATATATTTTTACTATAATTCCCAATCACAGTTTGCCGCCATGAAGCTGAGGTATTTTGCGCTTAGTTAATAAATAAGTTTTGCTAATTTATGATCATATTTATTTTACTATATCTATTTCGTTTTGTTAAAAAAAAGAAAAAAAAAAGTGCCATGATCTTCATTATATTAACAAGATTTATAAAGTTATTTTAAGTTTCTAAGCTTCTATTTTCATTGAAGCACTCATGTATTGTGTTTTTATATCTAAATACCTATGTATAGTATTATGTTACTTTTTTATGTATTTGTTCCCTACTCCTTGCTAAAGGCATGTACCTTAAGAGCAATAAATAAATAGAGATTACAGCGACATACCAAGTCGATGTGGCTGCACAATTTCATTGAATTGCTAAAAAACACAGATTACTGATCAATCTTCATGTGACAATCTCAAGTCAAAAGACGTCAACGTCACGAAACTAAAATAAGTAGTGCAAACATGAAGAAGAAGAACAAAGAAACTAACACAAATTCAATAAATAGAACGTTAAATGAAACTATTTTAATAAACCAAGCATTCAAAGACCGTAGATGTGATTGTGCAGATTCCCAGGAGATTCAAGATAAAATAAACAAATTACCAATTAATTTTGGCAATAATTAAAGCTTAGCTAAGTTATAGTGGAGACGGGTGCGGGTTACTTAGGGCGCATGTTAATGATGCTAATGTTAAAAAAAAAAAAACAGGAAAAATAAATAATTAATGGGGGGGGGAGACATTTAAACATAAAAAAAAATTCTGTTGTGAAACACTCACAACACTTTTTCTTACTCCAATTTGCATAGTAAAATGGTCAATAGTTTATCATAATATAATATATAACGTTTTTTTTATTATAATTTATTTGTTTAATTGTCATAATAATTAGTTCGATTCCTTTTTTATTCCACTAGCTCATGCGTAGATTTCGATCGTCAATACTTTGTGGACTGCGCCACTTACATAAAATTAATATAATGTATAGCTACAAAGCCCAGGTCAAAGAAAAGTTTTTTAACTAAATATTATGAATTACTTTGAGAAATTTTTGTGGGTATGTAACTTCAATTTTATTTTGTTCCATTAGTACGATGTAAGGCCAAATACAAAATGGCGGATCTTGCACTTTTGCCTAATTCTCTTTTGCTTTCTTTTTCATTAATGGAATGAAAATGCTGAATTTTTTCTTTATAACTCATATTAATTATACAAAATAGTAAATATTATGTAGGAATAACTTGGTTTTTTGCATTTTTTTTATAAAAAATTTTTGTTGCACAATTTGAAATATGGAATAATTTATAAAATACCTACGAAGGGAAAGTTTGTAAAAAAATTTTGAGCTAGATTTTTCAAAGAAATAATTAGTTGTAAATAATTAGCCAATCACCGTGTAAAACAGAAGGTGTGAAATGTGGGCGTAGTCCTAATAATAATTATAAATTTCTGATTGGCCTAACATATACCCACATTTTACACCTTCACTACTACATTGAAATCGGATAATTATTTATAGCTAATTATTTCTATGAAAAATCTAGTTTAAAATTGTTTTACTAATTTTCTCTTCGTACTTTATAAATTTCAAATTGTGCAATAAAAATATTTATAAACAAAACGCAAAAAACCAAGTTGGTTCTAACATAATATTTACTGCTTTTAAAATTAATGGGAGCTATAAAGAAAAAACTCAGAATTTTCATTCCATTGTTGTAAAAGAAGGCCAAGCTGAAACGCAACATTCAGTGTAAGTCCGCCATTTTGTAATTCGACGTTTATACTAATGGATAAAAATAAAATTGCTGTTAATCACCCACAAGAATTTCTCAAAGGAATTCACAATTTTCTGTTAAAAAACTTTTCCTTGACCTGGAGTTTGCAGCTATTCATTATACTATCCTTAATTTTATGTATGTGGCGCAGTCCACGAAGTATGTATGATTACTTTAAAGATGGAGAAGAAGAAGAAGACGGAGGAGAAGAAGAGGACTAAGAAGAAGACTGGAGAAGAAAAAGAAAACTGGTGAAGAAGAAGAGACTGGAGGAGAAGATGAAGACTGGAGAAGAAGAAGAAGCCTGGAGGAAGAAGAAGAATTTAAGTTTACCACTGAATCGCCAAACCGGTTCAATATAAATTCATTTGTAACTTGGAATTTTTAAAATCACAATCGCTGTGGAATATGTTTTAGTCATGACGTCATTGAAGAGAAAACGGAAATCACTCTCATTCCTTTTAAATTCATTAATGATAATTTATTAATAAACAATATAACATTTTAAAAATATCTGATGTGAAACACTCACAGAACTTTCTCTTACTGCAGCTTACGAATTTGTAACTGACAAGTTTTATAGTTAGCACACCACATGTAATGAAATTCATCGGTGTTTTTATGAAGAAAATCGAGAAAAATGAAAAGACTGTTCAGTGAAAATGCATTTGGAAGTTTGGCAATCTATTTAGTTCTAATTAATTTTGTTTGCATAGTAGAATGGTGTAATCAAGTAAGAAAGCACTTTAGTGAAACACGTAACTCCACTTCTCCCCCAAAAGCCCCATTAAATGAATTTTTCCAAAGTAATGTTTCGAATAAAAATTGTAAATCTTTCTATGTGTAGTTGATATAACAAGAAAATCGTTGGAGCCATTTTTGAGAAAATTGTAAAAAAGTGAAAGAAAAACATTCTGTAAAGCGGTACTTTCGGTTGAGGAATTTTGACAAGTAACGTACTTGTCAGATCAAATACGGGATATCAAGTTGAACTTCTAAGAATTTTTTGTTTTTGAGCTATGCTGTTCACACACAGACCATTTTGTAAAAATCACTTTTTTGGACTCAAGAGAGCTCAAAACGGATATTTCCGGTGAAAACTTAATATCGAAAATTTTGTCACGATTACAATACTTCCTCTTAGTAAGAGAAAGTAAAACTTGAAAAGTAATAATAATAATGAAATGGAAAATAAATTAGCGTTAATAGCGAATCACCAGAGAGAAAAAGGTCCAGGTCAAGTGGATAGATAACAAATGAGATTTAAAGAAAAGCCTTTGGAGCCGTCTTCCTGAAAAACTAAAAAAATAAAAAACATTCTGTAAAGTAGCACTTCCAAATTCTTAGCTTTTGCCGAAACTGTTTAATAACGGGGTTGGGGAATGGTAACCGAACCCCGTCAAATTTGAGCTTACTGAGATTTTTTGGTACCTTAAAGTTTCCGGTGGAAACTCCAATTTTAAAAATTTGACACGATCGCAATACTTCCGGTTACAGCAATATGAGAAAGTAAAAACTTTCTTTCTTTTTTTAAAAATAATAGTGTTTATTATAATGTATTTATTAAAATAATGATTAAACGAGATGTAATAATAACATGTGCAAATGATACACGGAGATAGAGTTAGTGGAACAAAAGAGAAAATGGTGGACAATTCTTCTACAACAAGCAATCTATTGCTCCACTGAAAGGTAGTAAGTACATGGTTGCAGAGTCTATTGTTCATTTTGGTATATGAGCGGAGCCAATTCCATGAATCTCTCTCTCCTTTATTTATGAATCTCTTTTATGAATGGGTGATGGCAACCCTATTCATTCATTTTACATCGCTCCAATTTTTGATAAGAATAATGGGGAATTAAATGAGATTATATAAGGGAACAATAAAAAGTAAAGAAGGAGAGATGGGGGGGGGGGTAGAGAGAGAGAAAAGCGTGTGCAAGAAGAGACTTCCACTTGAACAACAGAGAGATTAAAGGAGAATATGGGAAAATTTATAACAAAATAAAGAAGGCCTCCCCTTCTAAAATTATTGAACTTTTTACTCCATTTTATACGAGCTGAACATTCGAATTAATAATTTATTTTGAAAACATCCACTTTTAAACAATTATTATAATGCCCTAATTCTGATTATTTTGGATGAATGGAAACGTGTTTTTTTTTGTGTCAATAGTATTGTTGGGGGTGTATGTGACATAGAGGATTTCCGCTGTTATATCATCTGTATAAGTGTTAATAGGTACTAAATGTATGATATGATATAATGGGTATGAGAAGGAGAGAATTGGGTTTGAGGAAATAAATGCTGAACACTGTATAATGGGAAACTAACACAAACTGCCAGGACAATACACGAATATAGAAAATGGTAGCGAGAGATTTAGATTGAGTAAAGAGAAGGGTAGTAGTTGGTTGCTGACGCGTTGAAACTGCTGCATAAACTGTTCTAAAGACTGTCCCCAGCGCAGCTGTATTTAAACAGAGTCTCCCACTCTAGTCTGGCCTAAGTAGCGAGTGAGACTCTCAATTTTGTGTCTCACTATCATCGGCTTTAGATCCCTCTCTATAGATCCTATTACATAAGATATGATAAATGATATAATAAAAGAAAAGAAAAGAGAAAATCTTCAGGCGCATTACTCCATATTTTACAAAAGGAAGCTTTCTACAAAAAATTTTAGTCTTCTGTCACTCCGTCACTCATATTCTTTAAATTCTTATCGTGTTCGTATTGCATTAAATTTTTACCATTAAAACTTTGGTAAGTTCTGTGGATTCTATATTGCATAAAAAAAATCAACTATTAACACAATTTATTCAAAATCATTTAAAATTTGAATATTTGGGTGTGAGATTCATGTTTCACGCCTAGATTTGGAAGTTTTTTTGTTTGTTTCTTGAAATGGTAATATTGTGGAGTCATGATAATGGATGCAGCCCATTTCTGGAAGTTGCTCTACAAATCTAACTAAACATGGGTAGATGAAGTATTTTTTTCTTCTTTCTTTAGTCTCTAGGTTACATTTTCACCCTTAAAGATAAGACAAAGAGTATTAAAAACAAGAAGCAGAAGAAGAAGTAGAACTAGAGGCGCAACCAAGCCACTAACAGAGTGTTGAACAGTGTGGTAACCATGGGGGTAATTTTCCGCCCATTACCGGTCCTAGTGCCTGTGTGATAGTCTTTATTCTTAAGAGAGAGAGAGAATAAGAGAGAAAGAGAGTCCATGAACACAGACCCGTTTTCGCCGTCACCCCCAACGCCGTCACCACCAAACCATCATCTTGTACAGCCAGCCACATCGCAGAAGAAGAACTTTATCCTGCCAAAGTAATTCTTTGGCACTATCTTGTCCACCACTTCACTTATTCCACCGACCCCATCATATTTTCCGCTTAGATGAGTCCTCCCTATAAATTTTTTATTCTACTTTTCTTTTTTATTGTTTTTTTTTTTAATTTCTCCTTAATCGACCAGTCTGTAATCAAGTAACCATGCTTTTACTTTAAAACAATACTTCTGTTTCTTTTGCTTTCATTCCAACTGTGTAATTTACTTTGTAATTAGTGTAGTTTCATCATTAATCAAAACATTATTTTAATAAAAATAGATTTAAACGAGTCTCTTATAATTATTTTAAGCTAATTACCCGCTAAATACTTTAAAAGTGCTGCAGTATGGTAGACACGTACGCATATCTCATACTTATCTGCGATAATGGCCGTCTATGGCAAAAATCCATGTATAGAAACCCAAATGAAATCAATCCTATTAAAACTGAGTTTTAAATAAATTTCTGTTGTATTCAAATTAATAGAAATATTTCCGTTTACATAATACTCGTTTTCATATAATTATAATTTTTCAGTACATGCACTTCTTAATCACTTAAACCCATCTTTTACTTGAAAAACTAAATATTTAATTTATTTCCTAGAAAACTGATTTTATGTATGACCTGGAGATGTGAAAAAGGTAGATTTTCTGAATAGAAGATTTTAAATTTAAGGACGTCAACATCTGTGGTCATTGACGCCCGGAGCCTTCTCAGGGCACTGCCGGCCTCCGGACAATATTTTTTCGTGACAGACAGCACTATCTGTCACCGGACAGCGAGTTGTAGAGCATTGGCGTATGCTGGATAAAATATAAGGGTGTACGAGGAAGAGGGCAGAAAATTCAGAAGATGCATAAAAAAACGATTAACTCATTTTTCAACCCAGAGTAATCAAACAAATTTCCATAAAGCGCCGGAAGTTTCTTCCAATAGTCGTTCAGGAAAGTTTTTGTGATAGTCCTTGTATATTTCTGATGATGCAATAAGAGGAAATATTCTAGCTTTCCGATCTGAGAAAATCGAAAGATAATTTGGTTAATTATGCAATCTTTTATTTATAAACATAATCGCGATAGTGATTTTTCTTGTTCAGCTTTATCTGGACAATGACGTTTTGATCCGAACTGATGGATTTCATTACTCTTATGTAGAGCACTGTTCCAAACTGATGGAAAAGAATATTCTCTGCCATGTTGCAGTTGAGATTTCGTATCCTCTTACTTTATTGCTACAGTAAAGAATATAAAAATCTTTAGATTATAGAAGATGTCAGTATAGGAAAGGAATTTTGAAAATATTTCCATAAGAAATATTGTCTCAAGTTCTTGCAGAAATGCTAGAAAACCGCAAGATTAAAAATAAAATTAGAATAAATAAAATATTAAATTTGATTAAGCCTTTTTAGTCTAACAGTGCGCCAAAGCTTTAACTTACACAGGCTGTGCTACCCGCAGACAGCACGACCTGACAGCATAAAGTAGCCCGCCCTGTGACCATGCTTTCGCACACAAATACAATGGTAGTTTTCACGTGAAGCCGTACTGCTAGTAGAGCGACGACCAAACCGGCCAGAAGGAGTAGGTACGAATACTATCGGAGTGACGGTCAATTTAGATCTTCAAAGTAAACACTTTGCATTAATTGACTTTTTTAAATAAATATAATTTAATATTTGTAACTCATAAATACAGGGCGTGCGGCACACACTGCAATATCCGCCTCTGCTGCAGAGGCTCCTAGGGCGAGAAAATCTAAGGGCAGCGAAGCCGGGGCCTCGCGTGGTAGTCCAGTGCGCTGACCCTTCCCATTGTCAAGTTTGTGAAACTGACTTTATACTGGAGAATGCATATTTTGAGGTAAAAAAAAAAGAATGTTTTTAGCTTTTCGGCTATACATATGTATGGTTAGTGTAAATATGTATTTGTGGAACAAAAGAAGTGAAACACAAGGAAATCAAACAACTCAAGGAAACACAAGGAAACATTCTAATGGAATCCTCTGTAAATAAAGGTCCTATAGGAAGATTTCGATTTAAATCCCATCAATCAAATGTGCGATAATTTTTTTTATATTTTCTATAAAAAAAAAAAAAAATGGCTCAAACAATTTAACATTAAATGTGACCATACAGTGTGATAAATTTAATTCTTATATTATATTAAATACGTATATTATATTATATATTATATTAAATAGCACATATTATTTCGAACTGAAACATTAGTCCGGCAAAATCAATAGTTAGTGCACTTTGTAGAAAGCTAAACTGGCAATCATGTTAATAATGTGTTTGTAAAATCTCTGATTTGAAAAAAATCGATTAAAGAAATATTAAATTACTAATGGTTCTTTCCATTTTGGGTGAGTGTCTTCGAATGGCTCCATAGCTTTTTTTTCTCTCATATAATCCTGTTGCGGTACAATGTAATTGATGTAATAGCAGTATGTAGTCATTTATGAGGTGATGACGTCAAATATTTAATGTATCAATGTTAAGGGCGGTAAAGAGTAAAACGCTCATTAAATTATACATTTGGCCAGTATCGTTGGAATGATTGAAAGAAAACTTTTAATATTATAAAATTTACAAGTTCACAAATTAACAAAAGGAAGAAGGACAAACTTTTAAACATTTTTCTTTCCTCCCTTTTCCGTTTTGCGAAGTTTCTATTTTCAAATTGCATGGAAAGAAAGAAAGAAAAGAGCGAAAGATAGAGGGAATGAAAGATAGAGATGTTGGCCATTTTCCAAATTGATGTGTAAAAAGGATTGAGTTGTTAGGAAAGAGATTGGTTGACAGCTGTCACAACTTGCCAACTTCTTGGACTAACTTGGGAAACGATGTTATTATCAACAGTCAACAGAATTAAGTATTTCCACTGTCAAGAGTAAAAGAAAGAAATATTGAATGTTAAAGGAGAAATGAAGGGCAGTTTTTGTGGCAATCTCTTCTTCCCCTCTCACCATAGAAATTATTGAAAATTTGCTCCCAACCTAAATATCAAGGAGATTGGGGAAGAATTTTTATTTTTTTATGATAGCAACATTAATTCAAAATGACAATTTTTTTGAAATTGAATATATATGTATATAATTGTTAGATATAGGTACTCTATTTGGTATAACGAAGAAATATTCTTGAGATAGAAGCACTCATTCGAGAATGTCTAGATATCAAGAAATTTATAAATGTTGCCTACATATATATGATTCAAGAAACTATGTATCGTTAAATTCCATCATTAAACAAGTAAAATTCTACATGCTGATCGTTGAGAAGAGATGTTATTGGCGCTCTATCTTCTGTACTGTTTCAACGACTACCTGTCTTGGGAAGTAACATATATTCCCCCACCATGTTTGCGCCTAGTAAAACTATCCATGTTTAAAGGAAATTGGTCTTTTTTTATAATTATATTACTGCAGTAAGAGAAAGTCGTGTGAATGTTTTCACAGAAGAGTTTTCTCTTTAAAACACTTTCTCCGGCCATTGCCATTTACAACTTTCCCGTCACATTCTACTTTAATTTATTTGTAATTTTGCTATTATGATAAAATTTCAATATTATTTAGAAATATATTTAGCTAAATTATAAATAACTAACGGGAAATAAAAATAATTACAAAACAATACATGAGGCGGATTTAATTAAAACAAAGCGTATTGCATAATAAATAATTTCAACAAGTTAATTAAGTCTTGGTAATAAAGTACGGTGTAATAAAGTAATAAATATTCATATAAATATATGGAAAAAAAAGTTTCTTTTTTATGTATGAATAAATCAAGAGATAAACAAAAGAACGAGCATTTTCAACTATGTACGAGTATGAATAATGAATCGGACCTATTTGAAAGTGCGGACTGCGAACTATTTTCAGGAATCACTTTCTTTCTTTTTGAGGATTTTCTTCAAAAAATTCCTAAATTCTCTATTTTCTAATAAATATTTAGGCAATCCCAAATGAGACATGTGATATCACAAGTAAGGTGGCCATAGAAGTCTTATGTTTATAATAATCTACGACGTTAAATTGTAAATTCGAAGTTAGTTCAATCTATTGGCTCTCTATAATATAATCATTCTGTAGCTGCCTCTGTTGGCGGTTGGCACTTGTCCCTCCCCTGTATATTTATATTATCATATATGAGCAAATTTGAAATTTAAAGAAAATTTGTCATTTTATGTATATATATATATATATGTATATATAAAAAACTGTATAAAGAGGAGTAAGAGAAAGTCGTATGAGTGTTTCACATCAGATTTTTTTTTTTCTTTTCTGTTCTGAAAAAATATTAAAAAGAAATATTTACTTTTAAGTGAGAACTGTGAATATTTTATATGTTATACATATATCTACATATTAGTATTTAATGAAAATATATTGTCTTTAGTATGTTAATTATCTTAAAATTATCTAAATATTTAATTATCTTAAACAACGTAAGGTTGGTTTCCAATAAAATATCAAGCACAAAGTTTGTTCACCTACCAACAAGTAGAGGTCTGTAGTTTTGCTATAAAATATCAACTCTTACAAGCTAGCAGTCAGTGTTGTGGTATGTATGTGAGTGCGTCTATATGTTATGGGCCTCGTTATAAAGTAAACAGACACATGGTCTGGCTAGAAAACTCTACATACTTTTGTGTGTGTCTGTGTATGTATGTATTTATGTTTGTGTGTCCTATATATATGTATGTTATACAAACGGAATAAATTGAATTTTACATCAACAGTTAGTTATATCAAGCGCAAGTTAGTTATAAAAAATGCTAGAGATATAAACATTCCATTCTTAAAAAAAAATAATAATAATCTCGTGCGACCATTATTTAAATTACATAGTAAATAAAAATAAGCCTATTTTTTCAGGCGTGCTTAACGTCCAACTACCAAATTAGGTGTCGTGGAAGGGGCGGAAGCACCTACTTTATCATTAACATTTTTAAACGAATATACAATGTAGCAGTTATATGCAGGATTCAAACTTGGGGACCTGCCAGTTACAAGTCCATACTCATAACCACTACACCAACACCCGCCCTTCAAAAAAAATCGCTAAAAACTAAAAAAAAATCAATAAAGTCACACTTCCGGTTGATGGATTTCACCCAAAACCGTCGTACTGGATGGTTGAGCCTAAACGGTATACCCAATTTGAGGTTCCGGCATTTTTTGTTTTTGAGATATTTTGGTGAAATACACACACTTACCCAAACCATTTTTTACCACACTATGGACCATACACTAAAAACCTTTTTCCGTTCTCTGGGGACCTCAAAATTCAATTTCAAAAATTTGATATTGATCGCAGTATTTCCTCTTACTAGGAGAGGAAGGGAAAGTAAGGGAGAGGAAGGGAGAGTAAAAACTGTTCACTAAAGACGTACTTCCGTTAACCAATTTTCTTAAAGTAGGAATTCTGCCAACATATTTAATGATAGGATTGTATAATAAATTAACACAGCACTTAAGAGGAAAGCGTAACCCCAACCCCACCTCCCGCCTAAATGAATTTTCTCTGAAAAATGTTTCATCAAAAGTTAATATCAAATGTTCGTTAACATAGTCAATATACTTAGTTTAGAGAAAATTGTTGGAGCTGTTTTTGAAAAAATTTTAAATATTGAAAAATTCATTCAGTAAAGTGGTAACAATTCTTTCAGTACTTCCGGTAACCAATTGCTTAAAACCTTATTGTCAATCCCCTGATAGAACCTAAATGAAATATGTTTGACTTTCTCCGATTTTCCGTTTTTGAGTTAGACAAATACACATACACACACACACACACATACCAATTTCCAAAAACCATTTTTTCAGACTAGGGGACCTCAAAAGTACCTATGTTTCCACTGAAAACTCGATATCGAAACTTTGACACGTTTGTAATGCTTCCTCTTACAGTAGTAAGAGAAAGTAATAACATATTCATAATTATAAGAATGATGATGAGAATAATAATATAAACTGATTGGATACTCGTATATGTCTAAATTGAGATTAATAGCTTCTTAACTTATATCCGCAACACATAATGTTATATCCGTACGTTTGTGTATATAACTTGATCTATCTTCATTAAAAGTTCTAAACATCCGGTACTTTAGACCTTTAATCAAGAAACACCATAATGAAATAGCTTGGAATATTGCTTCAGACATTTTGCAGTACGTTTAGTATTGAATCTGAATCGGTATATTAGGAATTATTCGGACCTCATCATTTCCAGCGAGACAGAGAAACACATTGCAGACAATACAAGCGTGACCAGTATAATTTGATCATAGTATTAAAATGTAATTTCCATTGTAGATCAGAAGGCAGCGTTTACATCAAATCCGTATAACATTTGAAATCTCTTCCCCAGAACACCCAACAAAAAATAATTTTTTCTAGTCAAAGATTTGATATAAAAGTGATAGACCTATATCTTACAGTTAGCATTTCAAGTATAAAGAAAATCTTTGTAGTCGTCTTCAAGAAAAATGTAAAAAACTCCTAAACCTATTGCGTAAAGTCACAACACTTCCGGTAAATCAATTTTCTTCAAATTTGGAATTTTATCATTACTTTTGTAGTGGGGATGTTTTTAGTGGACAGAAGTAAAAACTTGGGACGAGATAAATTTGACTTACTGAACACTGTTTGTATTGAATGAGGATATTAAGCATTGCAAGGGCTTTACACTGTATAATTTAGAATGAGACTGTGGTAGTGTGAGAAGAGAATGACAGACATACTGGCAGAGTGACGGTCGTTGAGAAATATGGTCGTTGAGAGTTATGGTTGTTCGAAGCGTGTTTGAATGAGTGAATGACCGGTTTTTAAGCAGGCAGCTGGACTAGCACCTACTCTCTTTAACGTCTCCTTCCAATGTCTAGATACGCCAATCAATAGATCGCCAATCAATTTTTTTCTTGAAAAATATATCACATAAAATTATGCGAATTGCAAAGAAAATCGTTAAAGCCCTTTTCAAGAAAATCGTGAAAAAATAAATTACTATTCTCTAAGTAACTATTCAATAAAGTCGGACTTCACAAGAGATACATAATACAACTTTTTTTTTTACGTATTCAGGGGACCTTAAAACATTTCTGTGTTTTCGCTGAAAACTTCAATTTCTAAAATTTGACACCGAATACTTCCTCTTACAGAGTAAAAGTAAGTAAAAAAAAAACTAATGTCTTATTAAGTTAAACTAAATGAACATTTGGGAATAAAAAGAAATACAGATTGTAAACAAAAACAAAAAAAAATTGGTGTGAAACAGTCACACAACTTTCTCTTGCAGCAATTTGCATAGTTTTGATTTATGATTTATTATTTTACGGTTATTACCTATTAAAATTTCCTACATAACTATATATATATATATGTGTGTGTGTATGCATCCGGAATATAATATAAAAGTGGTACTTGCGGTAAACCGATTTTCTTCATACTCGGGATTTTCTCCAAACGGGGTAAATTCTTATTAATATTATTTAGATGGGAGGGTGCCGAGCCTCTGTTGGTGTGTCTTTTGGCACATGTCTGTCAAGCTTCCAGTCATGGACAGCTTCACAGCACCATCACTATGGATAAGCACTGTCACAGTGGCTTGTCTGCAGTCTAAGATGCTCATTGGGGGCCCTGGCAGGGCTTTTAGTGAGGGTATACTGTATCGTTCACGGACTTCCCTCAGGCATCTGGTTGGTTTCCTCACTGGACATTGCGGCTTAAGGAGACCTCTCTATACAATGGGGCTCATGCCGGACCCTTTTGTAGGGTCTGTGAGAAGGAGGAGGAAACACCGATACATTTCATGAAGGGATTGTTTGGGCGGTGAGGAGGAAATTAGTTCAGGACCTTTGGCCGGAGCAGGATGTCGGTGAAAGAGCTCAGGCTATGATCAGATCCGATCCTTTTAAGGTTATGATCCGATTTATTCGGACTGTGGTAAAACTTAGGTGGGTGATACCCGGACCCGGAATTTTGTTCCAGAGCAGGTAGTTGTTATTCTTTTGGGGCAGCTATATGGGCCCATGCAGGCTTTGTATAACGTAGGGTTTAGCCCTCCCCTTCTTTGAATGATAATAATAATAATAAATGTAGATGAGAGAATCCTATAACATATTGAAATGGCATTTCCAAGGAAACTCACCCCCCCCCCCCCAGAACTCCCCTTAAATAAATTTTTCCGGAAAAATGTTACAAATAAAAGTTATAGCTTTTATACGATTAGTTGACTTAAAAAGAAAAAAAATACTTGTTGGAGCGGTTTCCGACAAAAACAGCAAAAAACTGAAAAAAATTTATTTAGTAAAGTGGTACACCCGGCCGCTGGATTTTGACCATAGTCAGGTCCTCTGATAGAACCTAAATGAAATATCAAGTTTCAGCTTCCTATCGTAAGCTACAAATAAATGTCGGTGTTGTTACTATGTCAATGTTAAAATCCATAAATGACAAAACTTTCTACTAAATATAATAAAAGCTTTGTTCATATTAATTTAATGATTAATATTCGCTAATTTAATAATGAGAAATAAATATACATCGAGTGTTTTTAGTTAATCGAAAATTTCTAAGGAATAATAACCACAGGTGAGGGTGTTCCCAAAAGTGAATGCAAGCAAACGTTTTGGGAATCTCTAGTGCAAATTAAGTTTAAATTTAGTTTTCGCTTTTCAGAAGCAAATCACACGTACTGAAATGGAAGGAGAGAGAGTGAAAGAAAGTATGAGGAGGCCCAGATTTCAGTGTAATAACGAAAGTTTGTCTTATTCACCGAATCTCTGAAAAATAATCCCGTCAGAAACAAAATTTCCAAAATATGAAGTGATTGCAATTGCGTCACTCTCGTAGTTAACAGAAAGTAATTATTTTCTGTTCCAGCAGCGTAGAGAGAGTTAAAATAATAGTCAAATGTTCATGTTTGAGGAAAATTATTTTCTCTTCCTAACAGCTTCTGCAGCTCACTGTCCCGTGATGGGCAGTGTGGTCTGTAACGAGAGAACACTATTCGGAGGCTGGCAGTGCACTGAAAAGTAAATCATACCGTAAATGTTGATGCACCTTAAATTAAAAAAACAACCTTGTGTGAACTCCACTTTCTTACACCGCGGTTTGCACAGATTTATGTGACAAATTTTTTCAAACCTATAATTTGTTACTAAATGTTGATTTCATCTTCAATTTTATGTCAACGGGAGACACTCAACTTAATAAAATGACTTTTTTGAGGAAAACTCCCCCTCCCCCTCCATCTAGAACTTCTTTAAATGAACTTTCTCGTAAAAAAGTTCCCAATAAAAGTGATACATCTCAGTATTCATAATTAATGAAACAAATTTAACGAAATCCATCGGTGTTGTAGATACGTTATAGATGCGGTGTTGTTAAATAAAACTTTAGTGAAAACGCACTTCCGGTCAACTGATTTTCTTAATTCTCATAATTTTGATACCATATTAAATTTTAATTAATATTATTTAAATGTTAGGATTGTATAAAAAACTAAAATAGCATTTTAGAGGAAAACATAACCCCGCCCCACTCCAAAAACTTAAAATGAATTTCCAGAGTAATGTTTCAAATAAAAGTTGTAGCTCTTTGCTGTGTAGTCGATATACTAAGTTTAAAGAAAATTGTAAGAGCCGTTTTCGAGAAAATCTCACAGAACTCAAAACACTGTTCACAAGAAACGCACTTTCGGTCGACCGATTTTCTTCAAACTCGGAATATTGTCAATATATTTAATTCTACTTAAAATTATTTAGATGATACAATTATAAAATAAATTGAAATAGCATCTTAGAGGAAAACATAACCCAACACCTCCCCCAAAAACCTCCCTTATTTTCCAGAGAAATATTTCATAAAAGTTGTAGCTCTTAGAATTTTAGATTATTATACCAAGTTTAAAAGAAATCGTTGAAGTAGTTTTCGACTGAATCGCAAAAAACTGAAAAATCCATTGATTAAAATGGATTTCTGGTTGAGGAATTTTGACTGATCGGGTTCCATGTGCATACCCAACGGAATATCAAGTATGAACTTTTTGCGTTTTACGTTTTTGTATTATGCTCTTCAAATACATACATATGTATATATACTCAAACACACAGCCGTTAGAGAAAGTAAAAATGTATATTCACTCATAAGTTGATTGGCTATTTAAAATTAATTAATTAAATTAATCTGTTGGCCATTACGTCAATCTGTTAAGTAAATAAAACAAAAAATTAAACAATACTATTGTTTTATATCCCCCCCCCCCCGAATAATGTATGAAAGTACGTCAGAATAATATATTTAGAATACATATATCCCAATGTATTATATAAGTACAATAAAGGTAAGTGTTTTCATCTGGCTAACAGGTATTATAACACAAATTTATATGTAAATTACTATTTGTCCGTATATAAAATTTCAATGATTGTAATTTGATCAATTTCATTAAATATTTCACAACAAATGTAGTCAGTAAATTTGGAAAAATGCATCACGATTATAAATTACGCCACGTCCAGTTTTTAATGCAGTTGAAAAAAATTAGTTTCGACTGGCGAATTAGACACCATTAATTTGTGGGTTAAATTTCTGTTAAGCACGTAAAATAATTTTCGGAAAGAATTAGAGCCAGCCAAAAGTAAAACTTTAATATTATTTGAAGAATACTTCATTCTGATTGGTAGGAAATTTTGACATTAGTTCGTACACTCAGGTTTGCATTTACTTTTTTGCAGATTTTCGAAATTGAGTTTTCACCAGAAATATGGTTTGAGGTACTCTGAGCATGAAAAAAATGTATTTAGGGCATAGTCTGCATATGTTTGTTTTTGTGTGGTATGTAAACACAATAGCTCGAACTTGGTATGTCGTTTAGGTGTTACCTCTTCATCACACACAAAGATTTCAGGCAAAATCCATCAACCGAAAATGTGACTTTACTGAATCGTTTATTCGGTTTTTCTGATTTTCTCGAAAACGGCGCCAACGGTTCAACGGCGTTGATAAATATTTTCGCGAAATACTTACCACTTTTATTTGAAACATATTTTTGGGGGTTTTAGAGAAACAGTAACGTTATGCTTTCCTCTTTCGTAAAATCTTTCATTTCAGTTACCATCTTCCATCGTACCACTTCAGTAAAATATATGGTTTTCACGACCTATCCAATATTATTACTCATTAGAAGCATTAATAGAATTTCAAATTTGAAGAAATTCGGTTTACTAAAAGGCATTTTTACAGAATAAGTTTTTGAATTTCCTTGAAAACGGTTACAACGATTTTCTTTATACTTGGAATGCTTGCTGTATAGATAGATGACGTAACACTCCATTTGAAACATTTTTCGGATAAAATTGTTTTTACACGGGATTTGGGGGGAGGGGTCACTCAATTAATTTAAATTTAAATTTGCACAATCTTTCTTGGTTTTGACATAGAATGCTCCACATAAGGCAGGTATGCAAATAAAATTCCATTCGCCATTTTTATGGTCAGCCTAAGTAAACATTGTAACTTGCGAATTTAAATTGTATTAATTAGTGTTCTTAGAGAAAGTCGTGCGAGTGTTTCACATAAGACTTTTTTTATTTTATTTACTAATATTTGACGAAACTTTGTCACCGTTCCATTACAAAATGTAGCCAAACAATCGGAGAATTCTCATGTAGATCATCTTTCCTGCCTTCTGCTGCCTTTGATTACAAAAAGACATTCATAGATAATTAAATTGGGAATTCCACAAACACCAAGCTTAGGAATTTAACTTAGGACGAAAGAAAGTTGGTAAAGATTACTGAATTACAGGTCCAAAGACCTCAATAGAAAACAGTCGACCTATTTTACACGTCCATTATTACGCTAACCTGGACGTACTGCAGAATTGCTACATTAAAGGCCTCAATACTGTCGTCCACGCTATCAATTCCAAGTTTTTAATCATATTTTACTCACAAATCTGGAACTCCCTGATGTAAATGAAGTTGCAGAAACATGACAATAGGGTGTAACAAAAGTCTTTGCGTTTTTGACTGTTTTACGTTAATGAGTATTAAAAAATAAGGATACTATTTTATTCTTCAAAGTATAATCCATTGCTATTAATCGCTTCAACCCATTTTTGTGTCAGTAATTCAATTCCTCTTTGGCACCACGAAGGTTCTTTGGAGCGAAGAATTCAATACTGGCTGCTTTCACCTTCTCTTCCATAGTAAAATTTTTACCCCGCAAAAAATGATCCATGGATCGGAATAAGTGGTAGACCGAAGGGGCGAGGTCTGGGCTATAAGCAGGGTGAGCAAGATGTTCAAACTCCAACTCATTAATTTTTGAGACCGTCTTACGCGAAGTGTATGGTCTTGCATTATCTTGCTGCTGTTTTTCTGAAGAACTTTTCTCTGTTGAGTAAAGAGGGGTAACTTTTCGGCCAGAACAGCCTGGATCCTATCCAATAGTGCTTAATAGTTGTGTTAGCTCGACCAACTCGAAATGCATTACTCCTTCAAAGTTTTACCTCACATAGAACATAATCTTTTCTTTCGAGCCACAGGAAGAGCAGACTGGCTAGGCAAAACCCACTATTTTTGCTTTTTTGGGTTGTTAAAAGTTAAAGTATACCCACTTTTCATCGCAAGGGACAATTCGCTATATAAATCGAAAATCACTTGGATTTTGAAGAAGTCATTGACACGGTTCAACCCTACACGCATTTTGCTGAAGTGACTATTCGTGGGAGATAGTCTTACAGCTTTTAGGTACATTCCAGTGTCATGCAAGTGCCTATTTATGGTAGAGTAGACACTCCTAAACCGCCTGCAGGTTTCCTAGTGCTTGTTCGAGGACTTTTCTTAAATTTGCTTTATAGTTGGGTAAAGGGACCTGAACGCCCCGATCTTGCCCTACTTTGAAGCTCATATCTTTTTCCCTGAAATTAATACTGTGCAGCACGAATTGACAAAGCATTTGCCCCCTTTACTACTTTCAAACTTTTCAACTTTCAAATTTCTCGAATCAGGTATTGCTATAAAGCCTTTTTAAAATAATACTTCAATATCGTCCGAATCCCAAAATTTAATTCACTCATTTTAAATTTTTTTAAACAATTCATACGTTCAAAACTCGACTAAATATTGTTAGATACTGAAAAGAAAATGTCAAGTAATCAGTATTAAGTGAACCATGTGCAATTTCAACGCTATGTATGTATAAACAGTTCCTTCAACTAAATGAAAGAAAAAATGCACAGGCTTTTGATGAACCATGTTAAAAGACACTTTCCGGATATCATTATCTTCTCTTAGTAATTACTTAGTCCCATTGCTAAGTTACTTAGTTCCTATTGCTAGGCACATTATCAAGTAATTTTTCCCGAAAACTGAAAGCCAATGTCCTTGTGACCTACGAAGAGGTAGAGCTATAAGAGTAATAAGTAGGGCCTTATGTGTAATATGTCAGTGTTGGAAAATATCAATGTAAGTATTTGTGTTATTAGACAGTGATATCTGTTAGCGTCGTCAAGATCTCTGAAGAAGTGGATAGTTCCATCTGGTCCTATGGGCTGATGGAGAGAGTGGCCAAATTTACTGCATTTCAGAAGAGCCTTTGATTGCATCTTTGGGTGTCTATATTTGTGATATTGTAGAAATGCGACAAAGTTAGGTGGCATTATTATTCTCGTGTACTGGAAAACTGTAAATAAATATTTTTAACAAATTTCACTATTATTACATTATTACATTATCAATAAAGATGTTAATTTCCACAATAATGTCGTTAATATATAAAATGTTTAATGTAAAAAAAATTGATGTATTTGCTGCTAACTTTTGATCCTAGAACATGTGAATGGGTGATATTAAATAAAAATAAAAATCCAAACAGAAGCAGAGAGGGAGAAAAAAAAAATCTGATTACAAAAAGAAAAGGAGACTTGGGAAAGTAAGAAGCTGACAGTTGAAACAACAAATCTTCTGAAGGAAATATCTTGTACACCACTACTACTACTGCGGTAGTTGGTAGATAGAGAATCGTTGATGTTCACAATAGGAAAGCTTTATTCTAGAGTACTGGCTACACAGTTGTTGAGACTTCTCCATATATCGTAGAAGGAGACTAGCTTTCCACTTCTCTCAGAGCACAGGCCATCTGGGAGATTGCAATACATTCCCCGGGGTGTTTTACCTTATCATTTTAGGCTTACCCTTGTTTTTTTTTTGTTTTTTTTTTTGCTTTCACCACTTCCAAACCAATGAAGGGACAGAAGACTTTAAACGACAAAAAGAAGTTGGATTGTTATTTTTCAGTTTCTCTTACTGAAGTAAGAAAGATAATTATCGTAATTTATATGGTTTGAGATTTCCTAAGAATAAAAAAACTTTTATTTATAAAAAGTGTTTATAAACAGCATAATTCGAAAATAAAATAAAAAATCTGGTGTGGAGCACTACATGACTTACTCCTACAGTTATATTAAAGAAGATAATTTTTTTTTTAATTTCAAATTTTGCTCATTTATCCTACCAAATATACAGGTGGCGGTGGTGGTAGAGGGGGGGATTAATGTGAACCTGTGCCAATCGGGACAGCTAGAGAGTGATTACATTATAGAGAAATCAAATAAATATTGAACAAACATGTTTAAACTTGAACGTCCTCAGAACCATCTAAAAACATATTTTCAGAGAAATCTTAAAAATAAATGAGCTGGCTCTATATCTGTGCACTTAGTCTACAAGTTTAAAGGAAATCATTATACTCGTTTTCGTGAAAATTTCAAAAATCTCAAAAACCTATTCTGTAAAATTGCTGTTTGGGTTAACCGGTT
The DNA here is from genome assembly GCA_011037195.1 of Triatoma infestans. Classification (NCBI taxonomy): domain Eukaryota; kingdom Metazoa; phylum Arthropoda; class Insecta; order Hemiptera; family Reduviidae; genus Triatoma; species Triatoma infestans. Next base: position 31,496 of record JAAEAF010013733.1, on the reverse strand, counting down.
TCCTACAAATTTGGAAATCTAGCAATGTTTCTAGTATACATTAATATTTCAGAGATAGTATATGAAGTTTGAAAATAATGTGAAGTTGTTTTCAATTAATTCGCGAAAAACTGAAAAAAAAAAACCTTTCAGAAAGAAAAGTCGATCAAATTTCGCCAAAACGTCGGCTGTAACAAAAACTCCCCCCCCCCAAATTCTTTTTTCCATTGCTCCTGGTCAACAAGCCAATAAACAACCAATGCATATGTATACCATTTCAGTATAATATATAGTTCCAACATAATATTGACAAAAATTGGAAGCATTACAGAATTTCAAATTGAAGAAAGTGCAATTTTATAGAATAGATTGAGTTTTTTGGAATTTTCTCGAAAACAGTTACAACGATTTTCTTTAAACTTGAAATGCTTGCTGCACAGATTAGTTCACTTTTGATTATTTGAAATATTTTTCTAAAAATAATTATTGCAGACATGTTTTGGGGTGTCTCTCAGTTGGTTTAAATTTATTTCCATAAGCTTTGTTTGTTTTGATATAGAGCGCTCTAAAAGGCCGCTCAGATATACAAATAAAATACCCACCACCATCTTTATGGCCAGCCCAACTAAACCCAAAATTTCTTGATTGAATTTTATTAATTAGAGTAAGAGAAAGTCGTGTGAGTGTTTCATACCTGGATTTTTGGTTTTGTTTTCAGTGATTTAATCAGAAGACTAACGCCCTATTATTAAATGAATTTCTACAACAGAAAAAGTGTCCCTTCTATAACAAATTAACGTGTCACAACAATAATTAACTGATTACACGGTTGATAAGTTTTATTTGAGTTGAAACATTTACGTGCAAACACCAGCTCCAACGTACATGTCACATTAAGTAGGAAGTTTTTTGGGGTTAATGTTGGAAGCTTTGCCTTATTTACTATTCTTTATACTACTTTTTCTCCAGAACTTTCTTGTTCATTGGAAAACTTTATGTGCCAAATACATACATTTAAATAAATATATACTCATATATAAATATATATATATACCCAGTGTTTTAGTGTTTAAAAACTTTTTGAACACTAAAAAATTTTCTTAGTAATATAAGATAGTTACACCAATTTACTTAAAGTACTGTACTGTACTAATTAATTATGAACAAATTACGGGTGGAAGCCACAATAGATGCTCCAGATCGTGAGTTATGTAGCATTGAAGCGGCTCCAATTACAAATATATTGAAGTATTTTATGGATTGAAATATTGAATTATTTTAATATATGAATTGAAATATTGAGAAAAATTTATCACCTTTAGTTAACACACTTCTCTTATTGCTGTAAGAAGGAAGTCTTTCTCTTATTGCTGTAAGAAGGAAGTCTTATGATAATGTCCAATTTTTGATGTCTTCTAAGTTCAAAAAAATGCTTTTTTTTCTTTAGACATTGATGTGTATTTGTGCGTGGGCGTGGTCACCATACATATAAAAGGGAAAATCGCAGAAACTTCAAACTTGATGTTCAAAAATAGGTACAACCATTTCTACAAACTTGAAATACTAACCACACATATAGAAAGCTACAACTTTATCTGGATCAGAGATATTTTCCGTGATAGCCTGCTTCTTTTTGTGGTCATCGATCGGTTTCAGGCGTTCGCCCATCATCTGGATGTTTTTGTCAAACAGTGTAATAACATAGACTTGCACAGAACAAATACGGTTGATACACTCAAATGCAGAGTTGATACACTCAAATACAGAGTGTACCAGCTGTATTTGCTCTGTGCAAGTCTTTGTTATTAATTACACTGTTTGACAAAAACATCCTGATGATGGGCGAACGCCCAAAACCGATCGATGACCACAAAAATCTCTGATGCTTTCCAGCTCCGCGGAACCATCCACAACTACAACTTTATTATTTCAACATTTTTCTGAGAAAATTGATTTAAGAGAGGTTGTGTTTTCCTATAAAGTGTTATTTGAATTTATTATATCATTCTTTTAGTTACATATATTAATTCAAAGAAATATGATGCCAAAGTTGTGAATTTAAAGAAAATCGGTTCATGGGAAGTGTAATTTTTTTGAATAGGTTTTTCATTTTTTTGTGCCTTTCTCTACAAAGTCACCAATGAGTTTCATTAAGATTATTATACTAGTCATACAAATAGGTAATTGTCACTTTTGTTTTAAACAGGTTTCGGAAAATTAAGTTTTAATTCACTTAAGTGTGTTTTTGCGGGGAACACTTTTCTCTTGAGTGCCATTTCAATTTATTATACGACTCTATCATCTATATAATATTAATAATAATTAGTATGAAATGTAACGACAAAATTCCAACTTTGAAGAAAGTCAGTTGACCGGAAGTATTAATGAAAAGTTTTTTAAGTTTTCTGTGAATCAGAGACATTTTCCGTGGTAGCCTGCTTCATTTTGTGGTCATCGACCGGTTTCAGGCGTTCGCCCATCTTCAGGATGAGTTATTTAGACAGTCTGACAACACAGACTTGCACAGAGCAGAGTTAGTTTTCACACTCTTTTCACTCTCTTTTCTGTGAATGTTTCAAATAAGAGTTTTGCTCTTTATATAATGTAGTTGATGTACCAAGTTTAAAAAAAAATCATGAAAGCTGTTTTCAAGAAAAACGTAAAAATGGAAAACCCACTGATGAAAGTGTTACTTTCCAGTTAGGGAATTTTGACATATAACTTCCTGTCGAATCCCCCAAACGGGATGTAAAGTTTGAACTGCCTTCGATTTTTGGCTTTTGAGCTATGCTGTTCACATACATACACACACGCAAGCACAACGACCAATTTTTAAAAATCACTTTTTTAGTCATAGGGGACCTCAAAAAGTCTATTTCCGGTGAAAACTTTATCAAAAAAGATTACTGCTTTTTATTAGGAGTAAGAGAAAGTGAAAAAACCGTAGCAAGCATCACATTTTTGATTTTCTATTTGAGTATTAGTAGAATTTAGAACACGATTTTTAATTTCTCTTACTCCTAGGAAGAGCAAGTACTGCAATCACGCCATATTTCGAAATTCAGTTATCACCGGAAATACATGTTTTGGGCTCTGAATACGAAAAAATGTTTTTAGCCCATGGTCAGTGTGTGCGTGTTAGGGGGAGTAACAGAATATCTCAAAACGAAAAGTCATAGATAGCTTAAATTTGGTATTCTCTGTAAGTACTTCCATCTCATCAGACATGAGCATTTCGGGCAAAATCCATCAACCGGAAGTGTGTGATTTTTTTTTGTAGTTTTCATGATTTACTTGAAACGGATCAAAAACGATTTTCTTACAAATTTTATTTGTAACATTTTCCCGAGAAAATTCGTTTTTTTTTTGGGTGAGTAGTGGGGAAACAGTAGCGTTAGAGTTTTCTCTAAAGTACAACGTCTGTATAATATATGGTTTTACCACCTACATAATATTAATACACATTAAAACCACTTATAGAATTCCAAATTTGAAGAATTTCGAATTAGCGGAAGTGCACTTTTATAGAATAGGTTTTCGAGTTTTTGTAATTTTCTTGAAAACGACTATAACGATTTCCTTTAATATTGGTATGTTAACTTTACAGATAAAAATGTATTACTTTTATTTGAAATATTTTCCCAAAAATATTATTTTGGATAGTTGTGAGGAATTTGTGGCGTTAATTTTAAATGTTATATGTAGTGGGTTCAGTGTTTTTAGAGCGCTCTACTGGGCCATAATATAATCATCACTTCTCTACCTGCCAAGATTAGGGTAGGTTGGTATTTATCACTCTATATTTATGTGGGGGCAAATACGTAAAATTGGAGTTTAAAGTTAATTTGTCATTTTATATTTAATTGTATTAAATGGAGTAAGAGAAAGTCGTGTTTCACACCAGATTTCTTCAAATAAAACAAAAGTCGGTCAACCAATACTGAGCCACTTTTAAACAACTTCAATGATTTCTTAAAATTCTTCACAATTCAATAAATGGTTGGTTCTAAATCATGCAAGTAGAATTAAGTACCATCATATAGTACATTAAGCACAATTATGTAGTTCATATAATTATGCACTTAATTAGTAATTAGCTTTGTTTAATATTTATGTTTTGAAACTTTAGAATTTGAAGAAAGAATGAATGTTTCACCTCATAGACATTAAGAGAGTAGTTGAATTATATCTAGTTAATGGCATATTTTTAATGCTGTAAGAGGAAATATTGTGATCCTTTCTAATTTTTGAAAATGAAGTACATACCAGAAAATGTATAGGGGGGCGCAATTTGTGGCTCAAACTTGAAATCCATTTAGTTAAGCTAATAATCAAAGGATCCGACCGATGTTTCCATGAAATCCGTCCACCAGGGGTCCGGATGGACTGTCGGTCTTATTCTTAGGAAGAGGAAGTATTGCGACTGTGTCAAATTTTTAGAATTGATTTTCATTGTATTTTTGGAGGATCTCACGAATGGTCTGTGTTGTGTTGTATGTGTGTGTGTGTGTGTGTATGTGTGTGTGTGTATGTATGTATGTATATATGTATGTATGTATTTTAACAGAATATATCAAAAACGAAAAATAGCAGGAAGCTTAAACTTCGTATTCCGTTTAGGTCCTGATAACTACCGCAACGGATACAAAGAAATGTGAATTTATTGAATTCTATTTTTCAGTTTTCCCGATTTTCTCAAAAATGGCTCCAACGATTTTCTTCAAACTTCACGTACTATCTATACAAATACATATCAATTTTATTTGATGCATTTTTCAGAACAAAACTAATGTTTTTTGTTGGTGAGGTGGGGGTCGAGACAGTAAGCATTATGCTTTCGTCTAATGTACACTTCAGGTTTTAACATATATATAATAATAATATACATTAGAATCATTGGTAGAATTCCAAATTGGAAGAAAACGATTAACCATTTGTGCGTTTAACAGTATAGGTTCCAGATTTTATTGGAATTTCTCGAAAACGATTTCCTTTAATCTTGGATTGCTAACTGAAAGATAAAAACGTATCACTTTTATTTGAAATAATTTTTCCAAGAACATTGATTTTCAGAGGGGTGTTGGGCGGGTTGGCCTGTAAGTTAGTTTAAATTTAAATTGCAACAAAGTAGGAAGCTTTGTTGGATGGCTGACACATAGATGGGCCCCACGACCTCTCAGTTACTCAGTAAAGCGCATTTCTACACCACAATTTTTTCCTCCAATAGAAAATTAAACAACTAATTTTAAAAATTTTACAACTAAAATCATACAAAATAATAATACAAATTTATACAATTTTTTTTATTTATATTTATTTTATTTTCTATAAAGACAATTATACAAAATAATTAAACAACTAAAAATTAAAAACTTGATTTTCTTTACACTTGTCATACTAGCTACTCATATATGTAGTAGTTGAGCTTCCCTGTAAAATGTCAATTCAATATAATGGGTAAGTAAAGTATAACGTTAAGACACTTTAAATCAACTATTGAAATTGTCAAGTTTTGAGGAAATTTGATTAACTAGTATTGCAACATTATTAAACGGTTTTTTAATTATTTTCGGGAACACCTATCACTTTTATTTGTATCAATTTCTTTTTCCAAAAATATTGATTTTTTGCGAGATTTCCTAGGGAATACCATCTAAAATAATTGTTTTAATTTGGTTGGGAAAATACAAACGATGACTTGGTGGTGTAGTCATATTCAGGTTATGACATTTCTGTCATAGAAACCAAGCGGTCTAATTTACTGGTTAGAATTGTAATAGATTAGTTTAGTTAGTTTATAATAATTGAATAAGAGGGTTGTCGTGTGGGTGTTACATCCACATTTTTTCAAGAGTACAATATAAACAGATTATGTGAGTAAACTAGAACAGTCCTACCTCTTAATTAACCTTTTCTTAATATGTATATCGAATAGGTTAGTTGCTCAAAAAAAAATATATATATATATATGTATATAGCAGAGAAAAATGCCTTATTTTTCTTTTATTTCTTTTTTTTTTTTTGAAAGAAATTTCCACTGGAGCTTTTTGGTGTGTACTTTTACCTTGAACTACATGTGTAGTAACGGACTTGCGCAAGAGAATATCTGCGCGCTCGCTACCCAGCATCCCTTTACAGATCTTCGGACCTCCTCCCTGAAACTCTATCATCACTCCCCGGCCGCACAACCTGCCGCAGACACCGTAAGTGTTCCCTTATATGTGTTTAGTGCTCCCTTTTTGTTCTCTCTTATACATATACATATATATATACATACTTACATACATACCTACATTAACTCATATTATATGTACACATATATACATGTATACTATTTTTATACAATACATATTTCCAAAATACAGAACACAAAACCTGGACCCTAATTTTTTATGTTTCAGTGTATGTGTATAATTAGCATAAAAAAAACTGCCTGTTATCTACAAAGAATCTCTTATCATTAAAAAGAAAATCTATCGATGACACTAAACTAAGATCACTCAAGATCGATTCGCTTGATAATTTTTTTTTTGTACACTGCATTTTTTAATCTCTTAAAATTTGTTGCACTTGCCTGCATTATTACTATTACATTTTATTTTTTACAAAATCGTTAAATGTTATGAAGTTTAACTGCATTTTATGTGATTTTTTTTTATTTTTCCTAGTTTTCTGCCAGTGTTTTAAATTCATATTAGGCGGTGTCCCCGAGAGAGAGAGAGTGAGAGAAAAAGAATAGGCAGGAGCGCCCCCGGGGAAGAGGTTTGGTTTCTGTATATATATGTAGTGTAGTATGTGTGTAGCGCATGCGCGTGGAATGACGTCATAGCTGGTGCTGCCACCCCCGCCGAGAGGGGTGACACCAACCCCTCCGTACACTGCTGGTCTCCGCTCTCTGACATTTATTAGGTTCTTCTCCGAGTGTGAGTGAGTTACCATCTACGGGGAACTCTCTAAACAACGGGCGGGCCTCTTACACCAACCTCTATGCACAATTTTCATGTAAGAAATTTTTACTTTATTTTTTTTATATAAAGTTTTTGTATGATTTTAAAATATCCTTATATTTAATAAAGCGGGAGAGATTGGTATATATAATTAATATTACCATACTATGTAAAGCTTTCGCTTTTAATAAATTAAGGTTAGTAATTAGTATTTTTCTTACAATAGCCCTTATGGAAGTAAATTAATATTCTTTGATTAAATATAATCAAAAAACTTGAGAGAATTCCTATCTTATGTTGCTGCTTTGAATGTCGACGTAAAATTCTGGTAACTACATTATTATAAGAACGGCACAGTATATATACTAAACCAACCTTACTCATACGTTATGCTTGTTTTATAAGTGCGGAATAATAAATTGCTTTTACAATATTTCTCATAAATCGTTATTCTTTTACGTAATAGAAGATTTTGTTTTATATAATTTATAAAATTGTAAAAAAATAAAAAATATAATAAATTAGCCAAAAGTAATAAGTTTAGAGTACAACTAGTGGAGTATAACCTGCCTGGGTAAAAACCATGTTACAACGGTGTCGTGTAGTGAATGGCGTGGAGTTACAATCAATACTGAAATATGCATGTGTTAGTTTTTTTTTTTTTAAATAAGGAGCTTATTTATTTATTTTATTTTATTTTTTATAATAGTAATATAAACAAATTTTATTAATAAAAATTTCATTCAACTTTATAAAATTATTATTAGTAAGTCTCGAATTTTGAAATAATTTTTATTAATATACTTCTTTATAATTTATTGTTAGTATTTATTGTTATAAATTCGGACACTGTTACAATGCATTGTCACTAGAAAAGAACGAATTTTTCTGACAAAGATTTATAATTGATGTTTTCCGTTAATATGACATATATATATATATTTATATTTCTAATATCGTACCAAAAATGAAATACTTCCAAATATAGTGAATCACACTTAATATCAATAGAAGAAGATACATGTCTTGGGCCCTGAAGAGGGGTGGTGGCAACAGGTGGGGGTCACACTACTTCTAATTAGGATAAGCCAGGTTGACCGGTGACGTCAGCCAGCAGCAGCAGGCTGAAGGTTTTGTGGAGCGGCTTTTTGTGTGTGTGTGTGTGTGTGTGTGTGTGTGTGTATGTGTGTGTGTATGTATTTGTATGAGTATATGTAGTCTTTTAGAAGGGGCGCGGGAGGTTAGTTTCACTCTCACACCATCACTATGTATCTCTCTAACTCTCTCTCTCTATCACTCGTTTTCTCACCCTCTCTCACTCACTCACTCTATCTGGTTTTCTCTAGTTGGAGTAGGTTGGTTGTGTTGTGTTGGTTTGTCAACACGTACACACACACACACACACACACATACACACACAAAATATATATATATATTTTCGTAAGTTCTGGTTATGTTGGAAATGAAGTCAAGGCCCCCCCAAATAGTAGCTGCCGCGACTCACCCACTCTCTCTCTCTCTCTATACTTTGCTCTATATTGGGGGATCGATCTCGCAATGGTACTCCTCAGCATGGCACCGACTAACACAGCCACTCTGCACATACACACAAATACATAGGCACATAAAAAAAAGTAGAACTACTGTATTAGATAGAGGAAGAGAGAGAGATATTGTGTTAAATTCTATATAGAAAGAAGCCCAAATGAGCCTGGATACAGACACACACATACAAAACATTTCTATTTCTCCTCACTGCCCTCTCACTCTCGTTCATAAATATACACAAAACACACACACACACACACACACACACACAACGAAAAAACGGCAAAGAAAAAACTGTTTAAACCAATTCATCGTTAATAAGTTCGATCCTCTAACCTTCAATTTTTTTTTTTAATTTATTTAATTATTTACTTTCCTAAATTGATTCTATACAAATTAAACTATACAACTGCCGGATTAGTTTATTTTTTCTTAATTCATGTTCCCATTATATTAGTATAGTTTTTAAAATACATGACTGCAGTCTTATCGATTAGTGTAACTATGTTTTCACTTTCATGACTAGTATTATAATAGTATATACAGTGTGTAAAAAAAAAAAAAAAACTAAATAAAAAAATATTCAGTGATTAAAAACTCTATCCACAGATCGATATTATTCCGGAACAAACATACCGTAACCTAGAGCACGACCAATCGATATTTTACTTTTTAGATCATTATCCCGCTATTAAAACAAAAAAACAAAAAATCTGGTTCAGAACACTTAGTGATATTAACGCAATCTAATTCTTACTCGTTCTCTAATTGACAAGCTTTTTCTGTGAAGTTGAAATTTGTTATTAACTAATTAGTTACCCTTTATACTGACTAAGAAGGAGAATACTTTCGTTAAATTTAGATCAATTTAGAGTGGAAGTCTAATTTCAAAGCATCAACAAAACCTGACAAAAATATCCGTTTTTCTGGAAAAAAATTTCAAATAAAAATGATAGGCCTAAATGTATGAGTGTTTGAGTGAGTGGTGGGGGTATACTTATTTATTTCCGGTGAAAACTTAATTACGCAATATTTTCTTTTACGTAGAGTAAGAGACCAATCGATATTTTACATTTTAGATTATTATCCAGCAACTTTAAGGGAAGAAAAACTACAGCAACTATTAGGTGAAGATACCCTTCCTATTGATGGTTTTCAATGAAAACTTTAAGTCAGATTTCCTTTTTCTTATTCTTTTTTTGTTTTGTTTTTGAGTCGTTGTTCATTCATAGGGAAAATCGTTGGAAAATCGCAAAAGGAAAAAATAGTTGTGTGCAATACCACCTGACTTCCTCTACACATAGATATCTATATCTTTATAATTAATATATTTTCTTCCAATTTGAAATTTTTACTCAATATCTAATGATTTCCTATATAATCTATTGGGGGGAGGGGGGTACCTAAACTATAATAGAACGACTCTTGTGAGTAAAGCTTAACCTCTCAAAACTTCTCAAAAACAAATTTTCCCGCAAAAAAAGTGGCAAATCCATCCATACACGTGTAGTTAGTACATCAAGTTTAACAAAGCTAGAAACATTATAAAGAAAATTGCAGAAAATGAAGAAGAAAAAACTATTCTGTAAAGGAAACTATTCTGCAACGCATTTAATTCTTGGCAATATTATATAGGTGATAGTATTATAGAATCGTATATTTTAATAGAACTGGTAATTAAAGGGATTATCTAACATTATCCCTCACACAAAACCATTTTAAAGTGCATTTTTTCCAGAAAAAGTGTTTCAAATAATACTGACTACGTAGTAGGTATGTAGTTTTTTATATCGAATGTTATAAAGAAAATTGTTAGGGCCCTTTTTTGAGAAAATTACAACAACAAAAAATATGAAAAATTCATTCAGTAAAGTGGTGGTAGTTCCGGTTGAACGATTTTTGAACAACACTTTGTTATCGTATCCTTTGATAGCACTTGAACAATACACCAAATTTCAGTTTTCTAATAGATCAATGTCTAAAAATCACTTTTTCGTGTAAATGGGACCTCAAAACATGTATTTCCGGTGAAAACTTAATTACGCAATATTTCCTTTTACGTAGAGTAAGAGACCAATCGATATTTTACATTTTAGATTATTATCCAGCAACTTTAAGGGAAGAAAAACTATTAGGTGAAGATACCCTTCCTATTGATGGTTTTCAATGAAAACTTTAAGTCAGATTTCCTTTTTCTTACTCTTTTTTTGTTTTGTTTTTGAGTCGTTGTTCATTCATATACATACATACATACATACACACACAGACACACGTTTGGAAAAAAAGAATTCCGTGTAGAGTAATTTCGTGTAGAGTAATTCCGTCAAACTTATATTTCCGGGAAAAGCAAAATTTGCAAAATCTGAAACGTTCTTAATGTTTTCTCTTGCAGTAGCCGTGAGAAAGGAAAATAATTTTTACCTCTATCTACCTCAAGTGACTTTTTTTACGAGCCTTCAGTTTGGGACTTAAATTTTGATGAAATAAAATTAAGGTAATTGAACTGTAATATTAGTTTTATATGTTTAATTGCACGAAGAGTACTGCCTAAAAATAATAATATTAAAAAAAACAAAAACAGACTAGAAATCAATACTTTATCAGCGTTATCAGAAAGACAGGAGGGAGAGTGGTGACTGTGTGTGGCCATGAGTGAATAAGAGAGAGAGTGAGTGAGAGAGAGAGGGAGTAAGAGATACTTTAAAGGGGTGCAGAGGAGTAGGGGAGAGCAAGAGAGAAAGAGAAACAATAGTATAGGCCCTAAGGCTAGAGGGGGGCTAAGCCTCCGGGTTACCACCCTTCATCCAAAGCCAGCTCCCTAGTTATTAAATTGGTGAAATCACACATTCATGCACATACACACACACACACACACTCACACATTAATACTATCGTCATAAAACAGCTGTGAATGGTTAGAATACGGACGGGCCTGCAGGACTTTGTCTGTCTGTCTGACTATCTAACAATGTATGTACAGCGTTATGGTTATAACTTTCTCTCAGTGAGTAGTATAGGGTCAGCACCCTTTGGGGTAAGTAAGCATGTATTGTAATAGTGAATTTTTGTGCATCATTCTATGTGTTTTATGTTTTTGATAATATTATTCTCTCTCTCTTGATCTCTATTTGTCCGTGTGTGCGTGTGTATTTTTTTGTTTCTTATGTTTGTTTTGTGCTTATTATTGTGAAAATTGTTATCTCAATTTTTTTTAAATTGATTTATAATATAAAGTAAGGAAGAAGATCGTCTTTGGAAAACAAAAGAAAAATGAAGAGGATTATTGAGAAAAAAGAAACCATCCTATCATCACTTCTAATTTCACATCAACATCTTCTGGTCTTCTAAAGACAAAAATAAAAAACCAAAATAACAAAAAAGAAAAGTGTGTACATTTGCAGAAACAAGTCTTACTCCTCGTGTTCACTGTTGGCCTTCATGTCTTTGTTCATAAGGCACGCGGTGAATGCCAAGAGAGGACTTGATATCGTCGTCCCCAGGTTTTATTTTATTTTTCTATTTGTTTGGGTAGTATCTTGTTTACTGGCGCATCGATCATACTATCGATCATAATGATCGACTAATGATTTCTTATTAACATTTCTTTTTTTTTTAGTAGCCGGAATTAGTCAATTTAAATAAGTGAATATTTGTGTGTTTGACAAAAAAACAGTGCGTATAAAGTATTATTTAATCTCCTACACAGATGTGCTTAATTTGGGCGGAAAGAGTTTGTAGGATGTAACTTGAAAACTCCTAAATATTCTAATGTTCAAATTATTGTTTTTCTTTGACAATTTCGCCTCTGTGACCGACATTAAAAAAAAGCTAAGATTGTTCCCAAAACTTTTATTCAGATTTCAGCAATGTCTCTGCAGCAGGCTGAAATTGGATCTAAAATAATTTTAAATCTAATATCCAAATTTTAAAAATTCGCGACAATTCTAAATGTAGAATACGATTTTTTTTTCTAGCTAGGCTAAAGACTTCCTCAAAAATTGGAATTATTAAAAAACAAAAATAGTTTAAAAACAAGGCTTGATCTGAAGACGTTTCAGTTTATAATTGAGAACGCCAAAATATCGACACAAATATGTATTATAAATCCCTCGGAATTCCGGTTCCAAATACTTTTTATTTTTAATAATTTAATTTTCAATTTAATTTCAATTTAATTTTGAAAATAATTTAATTTTCACAGTTTCGAAAAAATTTTAACAAAAATTCAAAATCAGGATATATATACGTATTTATTCAACAAAAAAAATAAAAAGGTCTTCTGTGCTTAATATTTTTTCGCCCGAAAAACAGTATGATTGTTTTGTAAATTTAAATTAATTTAATTAAAAATTTTGTAAATAGTTTTTTAAAATTTTTCTTTAAAAAATCCTATTAAAATGTAAGTAAAATATCTTATATATATTTATATAAAATTACCGAAAGTGATTTTTGAAAACACTGTTGTTTTTTGGGTTTATTTATGTTATAAACTTTGATCAAAAATATATGTCTAATTGGTTTGTAAATTATCTTTTCGTTTAAAATTGGGAATTTTTTAATTAATAAAAAATTAATTCATTTTCCGGGCAAAAATTTAATGCATTTCACAACTGAAAACTTGTAACAGAAATATAAAAGTTTGGAGACAAAAAATAAATCTTTTTTAACTATTTTTAATTTTTACAATTTTCCATGTAGGCGGAATAAGTTACGTATAAATAAATATGACATGTAAATTACTAAGAGGAGTAAGTAAGAGGGGGAGTCATAGAGGAGGAGTGAGAGGGATATTGACCAACAAGATATATATATTTTTTTGGAAGGGAGTGTGTGTGTGTGTGTGTGTGTGTATGTGTGTACATTGTTTCATACTACTATACGAGTATAACTATACATATATACATGGCAGATGTGTCAGTGGGGTGCATATTTTAATGTAACACACGCCTGGGTTGCCGTAGTTTACTGCATATGTCAATTACATACTCGTCCAGTACATTATATCCATTCTATACTTTTATACGTATTCATCATGGGCACTATCCCCAAAAATGTACGTAACGTGTGCGCACTATACTGATGGTATATACGTATATGTTACGATGTACGATACATATTTATAATATATTTAAAACAAAACAAAAATCGATTATAGCTCTCTTCGCTCTTTATTTATTGTTTCCATCCATTTCAAATTTCGATCGCCAATCTCCAAATCAACCCTACCAAACATACTTTTCGTTGGACCATTATGCTTTACTCTCTGTCGATCTGCCTACTCACACACATGCACACGCACAAAACCGGTTTTCCCTCAACATCACCCCCTACTACAGAAAGCAATTCATAACTATTATGTCCATCTTTTCTATGATCATTCTTCTAACAAACATATGTGCTATATCTCTTTTATTAGAAGTCAAAAAGGCAAAAAAAAATAAAATTAAAATTAACAGATTTACTAATCTCTTTTCTGATCCACTGACGTGTATATTTTTGATCAAACCCTTTACGAGATTTTTATGATTTCAGTTTTTAAATCTATTTACATTTCAGCTTTACATTACAAGTTTTTATTGGAAAAAACAAATATTCAAGATAATTCATCTGATTAATAAATGACGATATCAGGTAGATAAAAAAAGAAACAAAAATTAAATGAACATTTTTCTGTGTTAAGCACAGATAGCACTGCAACAATTGTCTGTAACTAGTTATTGAGTTCTGAGAGAGTCGATTATAATATTTCGTTACAATTTCATGGTATTTTACAATCCTAATTGTTCAACAAATCAATTTAATTGTTCTTGAATATTTGGTGAGCATATTGTTATTTTTTTTTTGTTATTGTATTATAGAATTCTTATTCGCAACTTTAATTAGCGGGTCCATACAGTCAATTTTAATAAGGTAACTCAACTAATTTATTCTGTAATTTTAATGGATATGCAGTTATAATTTTATTAAATAATGCCTATGTTAATGATTATAATGCCTAGTTAATGATTAATTAACAACATTCACACTACTCAATATAAACAAATTAAAAGTGACTAATTAACTGAATCAGATTAATTTTTTGAATAATTAAAAATTGTCTAAATTGACTAACTTGTGCTATTATTAAAAGAACTTAAAGTTTCTCTCAACTAATTGATATTTAACTTGCTTAAAATGCACTGAATTAATTAAATAAGAATTCTGAGAAGTAGCAATGGAGCCAATAATTTGAATAAATTAATGAGAACTTAATAATATCATACTGTTCCCGTACTGTAATCATTTAGGGCTATTTATTGATTAGTTTATCATTATCAGAAAAAAAAGAACATTATTGTGGCCATAGTTTTATACAAAATGTTAACTTATTATCAGTAAATTATCTATTGTATAAGTGATATGAAATAAGTGACGTGACGTCAATTATTGTATTTATTAATAAGTCAAACAGGGGACATCATTGTCGTCAAACCTTTCAAAAGACAGTAAAAATAATTCTTTTTTATTTTTGTAATTTTTTATAACAATTGTATTTGGATACATCTAACTTAGATTGCATTTGTCTAAAATATATTTTTAGAAGTTGAACCAGTTTTAGTTTAGATATGAACAAAAGAAATTTTTGTTTCCAAAATTTTATAAATAAAATAATTATAATGCAATCTATGCGCAGAAGTTTGTCCATTATCCATACACTAATGTAAAAACATTTTATATAATAATTCATAGGTTCGAAACAGTCTTAACTTTAACGAAATGATTCTTTTTTTTTTTTGTTTTGGTTAAATGTTTCATGTGCTAATCATTTAATATAAATTTATAATTACTATTAAATGTAAAGTTGTCAATAATTATTTATAGTTAATTTAGTGACGATCGAGTGTTTATTTGTTAAATACAAAATTTAATTTCTATATTTTACAAGATTTAAGAAAGCAAATTCTGTTAGTTTGTATGTCCAAAACTCGCTCCGTAAGAGCAATATAATAAAAAAAAGTGAAAAGCGAATTAAAAAAGAAAAGAAAGAAGCAAGTTAAATAGAGTAACATAAGGTTCATTTCATTAATGACATGGGGCGAGTTTTGCTCTCATTCTAGAGAGTAAGAGAGAGAGAGAGCGAGTAAGAGACTGAGACAGTGTGAGTGGGAGATTGTCTCTCGATAATCCAGATAATAGATTATCGATTTATTTATTTATTTTTCTATTCTTCCCCGTGATTAGAAAAACGATTCGAACCAAAACTAAATGATGAATCCATTTTAATATTTTATAATATAAACTTTATGATAATTATGTAATTTTGATTTATTTTTTTTGTCCATCCAGTATGTGTAAAAAATAATATGTTGATTGGCTTTTCTTTTTTTAGAAAAACTTTTATTGTTTTTCTTATCTCTTTCAAGGTCATAAGAGAGCTAGAAAGTGTATTGGGGAAAAGAAGGCTCTGTCTGTCTGTCTGGTATTATATACGTTAATGAGATACGCTTTTTCTTTCTTACAGAATTAGAACATCCGGTACTTGGCAAAAGTAAAATAAACAATAAAAATCTAGTATTATCATTCACACGATTTTCATCAATTTCTTTCCCTACACCAACCAATTAAACCAATTATCCAATTTTAATTCGGAATTTCCACCATCGTAAATATTAAATGGCTAGAGAAACTGTACAAATAAACTGATCAGGGCACTTTAAAGAAAGATTAAGGTCACCGAGGACTTTTTAAGGAAAGCATAACCTCCTCCCCCACCAAAAACTCCCTTAAATAATTTTTTCGGGAAAAGTTTCAAACAAAAAAAATTGATAGGTCTCTGTTTATATAGATAGTATAACAAGTTTAATGAAACCCGTCGGTGTTTTCATAGAGAAAATTCCAGAAATCTTAAAAAAAAAACTGTTTAATAAAGTCGCCCATCCATCCAAACATTCTTCTTCAAACTCGAAATTTTGGCAACATAATTAATTCTGATTAATATTAAAACCAAACCTTAAAACCAACCTTAAATGAATTTTCCCGCATAAATGTTTCAAATAAAAGTTGTGGCTCTTTGTATGCATAATAATTAAAATTAATATAATCAGTGTGAAATAAATCATTTGAACCGTTTTTGAGAAAACTTAAAAAACTGAAAAATGCACTTAGTAGAATGGTACTTCCGGTGGTTGACACACACACACACACACACACACACACACCACACACCACACACACAACACAGATAGGAAAGATGGCGGACGATAATGAACATCGCTTGATTCTTTAAGAAATGTGGCTTCTATCAGTGGAAACTTGAAAAAAGAATTAAGAAATAATATTTATGAAAGCATAAAAGTGTTGACTGAAGTGCACGAAAGTTATAAACAGCAAATTCGGGAATTGAAAGAAAAATCAGTGTCGGTTGATTTACCTAAACAACAACACAAGGTCAGTTATGCAGAAATTGCATCTACATCGAAAAATCCTTTGGAAAATATCAACAAAAAGGTAACTTTTAAAGCCATTATCAAACCTAAGTTCGAGCAGAACAATGAGGAAACAAAGATATTAGTTAAACAAAACATAGATCCGTGTAGGTTACAAATTGGTGTTGAGAATCTTAGAAGTATTTCGGGTGGCAGATTGCTAGTAGAATGTACAAACAAGTCTGATATTGAAATTCTGTGTAAAGAAATTGATAAATCTTGTGGTGATAAACTACAAGCCCAGGAAATTAAGAAATTTTTACCTCGTTTAAAAGTATGTAACATTCCAGAGGAGGTTACATTGAACAATGCTGTTGACATTTTAAAATTACAAAATTCTGAGTTAATCGGTAATAACGATACTATTTTAGCAAAGAGCTTATTGACAAACAAAAGTAACAATAGATTTCTAATTATAGAAGTTAATTCAAACTTACGTAAAAAACTCCTTGAATAAAATCAAAACGATATGGAATATTTGCAGAGTTGTGGACCACATTTCAGTTTTGCGATGTTTTAAATGTTCAAAATATAATCATTCACAGGCCCAATGTCGAGGCACCCTTTCATGACCCTTATGTTCCGAAAATCACACTTTAAAAGATTGTAAAGCCTCGGTCAATCAATATGCATGTACAAACTGTATTCAGTTTAACAAACATTGTAGGTCCGATAGGCAAGTAAATACTAAACACAGCACGTTTGACCCAGCTTGCCAATGTTATGTTTATCAGATAAAAAGAAAAATAAACAACATAGACTATGGCCAGTAATTATATAGTAAATAATAGCGGCTGTTTTATTAAAAGTGAGAATAAATATCTAAAAATTGTTCAAATAAATTTACGTAAATCCCATAGAGCTCATACGTGTCTGTCTAATTTCATTTCTGTTAATCAAATCGACATCGCACTTGTACAGGAGCCTTATACAATTCAAAATAAAATTGCTGGATTTCCAAAACATTTTAATATTTTTCAAAAAGGACTAAGCAGAATAAGAGCTGCTATACTTGTTATTAATAAAGAATTAGATGTATTGAATTCACAGGCAAGTAACGAAGACTGCTTATTGGTGAGGTATCTAAGGGCAGTTCGCATTGTTGGTTAGCTAGTGTATACATGCCGTATGATAGGGAAATTGAGACCGACTTGCGTGGTTTAGATGAACTACTTCATGCTTCTTCATCACGTCTGTTGATTGGCATGGACAGTAATGCCAGATCTTGTTTATGGCACGATCACCGCGCTAATCAGAGAGGAGAGCTACTTGAGGAGTAATAATAATAATAATTGTCTTTATTTAGCACAGTGTATACATAGAATAATTGCATTATTAATACATTTAAAGACATACTCATGGCCATAGGCCGTCTGAGGGAGTCGTCTTTTAAATAAGCCCATATGACTGAAAAGCATAAGCTCATGACCATATAAATTACACAATATACAATATAAAGTACAATATAAATTACAGACCATAACACGATAAACAAACAAAATATCAAGGCATCTGAGAAACAGAAAATGATCTTAAACAAAACCAAAAAAAAAGGGAAACCATAGAATTAAGAATCATTAAAAATTGAATTGCTGGACTAATTCATATCTGTACTTCCAGGCCATTTTAACATACTTGACCAAATTGGGCCAATCATTCCCATTTAGATAATATAGAAGTTCCTCAAAATTAAGTACAGTATTCTGAAAACATAAGATGCGAAATTCTTTCAGAATGGGGCATATGCAAATAAAATGGTAGATATCCTCATCCTCCCGTCTATTGCACAGCGAACATAATTTTATTTCTTTATTAAAATAATATTTATTTAAGCAGATCAGTTCTGCCCTACACTTAAATATCCAACTAATTGTATTAGAGTCCATATGACTGAAAAAATAATTCTTGTTCTGATCCAGCTGTTTATAGATAACATGATGAATACTATTCTGGGCTTTGACTTTGTAGTTATACATTAAATTTTCTTTTATTTTACTCACAATATAGCCTATTTTAATCTCTCCTGCTATCATTTCCTCCAATTTTATGTCATACAA
The DNA here is from genome assembly GCA_011037195.1 of Triatoma infestans. Classification (NCBI taxonomy): domain Eukaryota; kingdom Metazoa; phylum Arthropoda; class Insecta; order Hemiptera; family Reduviidae; genus Triatoma; species Triatoma infestans. Next base: position 12,500 of record JAAEAF010013733.1, on the reverse strand, counting down.
ATTACACAAATTTTCCCAATCCTTATACCAGAACAGTTTATTTTTTATAATAATCTTTGCTAGTACATGAGGATATCTAACAGGGGGGAGAAGCAAGCACTTGCGAATGTATTTATAGTGAAGTCTGAATGAGTATAGAAATGTGGGCATTAGTTGTGTCTCCAGGTGCAGTATAAAGTCGGGCGTGTTCCAGGGCAGATTAAAACACTTTTTAATGAAAAATTTAAGCGGAAGTTCTACGTGTTTGTGCATTTGCGACCCCCATATTTACGACCCATAACAGATTATAGATCTTGCCACCGCATTGAAAATATTTAATTTGGATGAAAAAGGCACGGACTTATCCAAAAGTATTTTATTAAAAGCATTTAGAGCAAACTTAGCATTCTCACACTTTTCTTTAAAATGCCTTGCCATAGATAAATTTGATGTCAGAGCGATACCTAAATATTTATAAGTGTTAACCACCTCGACTGCCTCGCCGCCGTAAAACCAGAGCTCTCCAAGTGAAGGTCGACCCCCATTCCTAAATACAAGTACCTTCGATTTACTCAAATTTAATTCCAAATTCCACTTCATACAATACTCCTCAAAATCATTCATCATTAGTTGCAGCGATAACTTATCGGAAGCCAGGAAAACGAGGTCATCAGCGTAGGCTAGGACTTTTATACGCATATTTTCGATTCTTATGCCACCACTCAACCCATCCACCACATCATTAATAAAAAGAGAGAATAAAAGGGGGGATAATAAGCATCCCTGCTTAACTCCCATGGTGGTTTCAAATTCCTCGGAAAGCCCTCCCTTGCACCACACAGAACTCAAAGTTCCATCGTACAGTTTCCTCAATATACTCACCATTCTACTGGATAACCCCAGCTCAGAGAGCTTGTAGAAAAGAGCATAACGGTCCACCCGGTCAAAGGCAGCGCGTAGATCCACAAAAAAGGCGAAGACCTTCTGTCTTTTTTGACTCAACTTAATTCGGACTATACTCATCAAACTAGCAATATTGTCAACTGTAGAGTAGTTTTTGCGGAAGCCCGCTTGGAACTCACCCAACAAGCCCTCTTCATCTACCCAACGGCTGAGTCTGTCCAGCAAGAGCCCAGGAAATAATTTACTGATACTATTGGCAAAAGAGATACCTCTGTAATTGCATGCTTCATGCACCGAACTTTTTTTATGTATGGGGAAAATTATGGATCGCTTAAAAGCGTTAGGAACCTTACCAGTAATATATATTTGATTAAAATAATAAAGTAATGTCTCTATAAAATTATCTGGGATATATTTAAAAAATTCGCTAGGAATGCCATCTGGGCCGGGTGCTTTATTCATTTTCAGACTATGGATCACGTTAACTAGTTCACATTTAGTAAAAGGCAAATCTAAAAACTCATTAACTATTAGGGGTTCCGCGTAGGTAATTCGGCTGGCACTTAGTGTAGGATTTAACAAAGTCCGGAAATAAGCAACCCACTCAGCTCCGGTGATACCGCCATCCAGTCGGAAATTTCTAAATTTGAACTTTCTCACCAAATTCCAAAAATCCTTTGCATCCCTCACGGAATGGAAATTAACTGACATATTTTCTAAGTACCGCTTCTTCTTGGCTTTACACAATTCTTTATACTCGCTTCTAACCTTGAGATACTGAATTCTAATAGTGGAATACCCCGTTAACCTAAAAGTATTTAATAACTTAAATAACAGGGTACGCCTTTTCAAACATTCATTATCGAACCAACCTTGTTTAAATACAGCAGGTTTACTGCTGAACACCATATTATATTTATACGCTGTATTTGTAATTATATCTGTTAACAGCCATATACCCAGCGCCGGATCATCCGGCAATACTTTATATTCTGAGATAACACGTTCCAATTCGTTAACATAAATATCATAAAATTTAAACTGCCACTTTAATTTGGGAAGCAGAGGTAGAATACAATTATTTTTATTTCCAAACATTGCCATCTTTAAAGTGATCGGAAGATGATCCGAGAAGAATTGTTGACACACCTTAAACGAATCTAAAGATGGAAGCACCTCCGGTGAAACCGCACAAAGATCTATGACGGAACAGCCCCTTGCACCAATAAATGTATATTCACCGCTGGAATCCCCCACATACCTCCCATTTAATATTATGAGATTATTTTCTTCCAAAAAATTTAACAATAATTTACCATTAGAGTTTAGGACCCTATCCTTTGTCTTTCTATACTCCTTCAGTTCCGCCCCTGTAGTTACCATTGCAGGGATAACTTGATGATCACTGATCCTGCTATTAAAATCACCCATCAATATATAGTGCAAATTACCGCAATTAGCAACCAGGTTCTGTAATAAATGAAAATCATGCGCCCACGAATTACAATTTAGGTACACCGGAACAATAAAAGCTTTGCCATCCTGACAACTGATTTCAATTAAATCATAATGCTGAACTTTGACAAATTTACAGTGACTTTGAGTTACTAATTCTTTTCTAATTGCCCATATAGAACCCCCACTTGCCCTTCCAAACCTACTCCCCCTAATGGCCGTTGTAAAACATAGATCATAATCACCAAATATATCTTTAATTTTAACAAATATATCCTCTTCTGAAAGAAATGTTTCAAAAAGTAAAAAAATATTGAACTGTCGCAAATATTCCCGAAATTCTATGTTATAAATTTTATTCTTGATGCCAGCTACATTATACGCAAGAATTTCACAATAGGCCTGCGTGTTATTACCTGTTTTAAAGCGAAAACCATTAACATTACTAAGAGATGAATTCAAAACATTACCAAAATATTGCATACAATTATGGTTATTTTCCGATGAACTGGTGTTATGGGAAGATTGGTTGTGGCTGGCCAAGGCATCCTCCCGTCGACATTCAGCAGGGAAGTGATCTGACTGATGAAGCTGATAGAGATCTGCGACGAAATCGAAACTGACCAACTCTTTCCTTAATATCCTCAATTTTTTTCTTTTTCTTAGCCTGTTCCTCTTCCAACTCCGGATCAGACTGATGCCCAACGTGTCCTTCACCAGTCAACAACTCAGCCTCCTCCAAACTGTAATAGTTACCTCTGAATTTAAACACTTTTTTACTATAAACAGCCCTACTGTCCATACCTCGCAATTTGGTTATGCAAGCATGAATCCTCCTTCCTTCGTCACGTTCTTCCTTAGTTCGATCATGACTTAGGCGGTATTGCTTTTGTTGGAAGAGTTCTTTTTTACCAAATATACTTCGTTTTAATAAGTTACTATTTAATGAAACTAAGATTGGCCGCGGTACTCGTCCCTTCCCAATTCAGAAACAGTTATTGATATTCTGATCAGTAATCGTAACCTCGGCTTCAGCACAAACCTCCTTTACCTTATCTACAATATTTTCATTTTCAGTCTTGGATACATTGTAGATAATAAAATTGTTTCTCCGCAACTGCCTATTTAGAACTTTAACTTCCTCCGTTAATCGGCAGTTATCTTCTTCTAATTCCTTCTGCTTTAGTTTTATATCTGTGAACTGCTTCATCATATCTTCCATTAATGTTAGAGATTTTTCCAAGGTTGTTTTTATCTCTTTTGTTTCGCTTAAATTCTTCTTTATTTCCCTCATTAAATCCTCGCTTGAATATGCCATAATTTGCCGATGTTAATAAAACTAATTATAGAGTATTAATGAATGCGTAATAATAATTTAATTCTAAGTAATTTAGAATTAAATAATTTAGAATCAAATATACCAAGCGCTCTGCTTAGCAGCTAGTGGGAATGTTAGAGCAAGAGAGACAGCGCTATACCCCCACTATTCCGCAGCCAGTGATTTACTTCCACCTTCAATATACTGCTATTCATAATAAATACAGAATTGTCACAAAGTATTCCCACAACCACGCACAACACCGATACAGCACAGCTATAAATCAAATACACTCGTGACCTTGAAACATAAGATATTCTAATTTTTCTCTAGTTTTTATCGGTAGAAAACTGTATAACTTCGTCAGTAAATAGCACCAAAGAAAATGAATCTACTGATAGAAAAATCAGACGAAAAAACTTTACGCGAACACCCTTAAACTAGACAAAACCAGAACACACAAACAAACATATGAACTGTTTGACTATCCAGATACGACTCCCAAATTGGTGCCGTAATTCACAGGCAAGTAACGAAGACCGCTTATTGGTGGAGGTATCTAAGGGCAGTTCGCATTGTTGGTTAGCTAGTGTATACATGCCGTATGATAGGGAAATTGAGACCGACTTGCGTGGTTTAGATGAACTACTTCATGCTTCTTCATCACGTCTGTTGATTGGCATGGACAGTAATGCCAGATCTTGTTTATGGCACGATCACCGCGCTAATCAGAGAGGAGAGCTACTTGAGGAGTACATAGTTTCTAAATCGTTACTTGTTTTAAATGAACCTCTCGATATACCAACTTTTGAAACCACTACTGGTGCTAGTAAAATAGACCTCACTATTGTTACAGGAGCTATGTTACCGTATGTTTCTGATTGGAACCTACCTCTCGAGGATAGCCTATCGGACCATAAGTATTTGACATATAACCTAGCTTTAGAACCTTGTAAACAAACTTCATGGTTTAATTCATGTTATAAGTTTCACACGAAGAAAGCCGATTGGATGGCATTTGAGCTCTGCTTATGCAAAAATGTTAATAATCTTTTAAAAATGCCAAGCATCCACAAAACGGAATTGGACTGCAATTTAACTACATTTATTAGAGAATCACCCGATTTCGAAGCAAGTGTGGAACTCTTTTATGATAATGTGGTGAATGCCTGTAAGCAAACAATACCTATTGTCTTTAAGACGCGGAAACCACATAAAAGCTGGTGGAGCGATGGGTTGGAGAACAGTTAGCTGGTGGAGCGATGAGTTGGATATTCTTAGGAAACGTTCTAATGCTTTGAGGCGGTTATACCAGCGAACATATTACAACCAAGAACTTAGATTAACAAGGAAAAAGAATTATTTTGACACTAGACGAGAATATGCGAATAAATTAAAACTTGCTAAACTAGAATCCTGGAAGAATTTTTGCTCCTCAGACCACCCATGGGGTTTTCAGTACAAACTGGCAGCAGGCAAACTAAAACCACAAGCATGTATCTCAACACTAAAAAAGGCTAATGGGGAATTTACAAAGAACTTGGACGAAACTGTTGATGTTATCTTGGATAAGTTGGTTCCCGACGATAATTTCGATTCGGATAATCCTTTACATGTTCAAATAAGGAATGAAGTGAAAGAAGATATTTTTACGGAAAACGACCTAATCATCACTGACAGTGAAGTGGAAAGAGCGTTGAAAGGGCTTAATCCAAATAAAGCACCAGGATTGGATGGCTTAACAGCAAAATACTTCTAGAGGTGCACCGTACATTTCCAACTGCTATTAACTTCATTTATAAAGAATGTTTGGTCCAAGGTGTATTTCCTAAATGTTGGAAAAGAAGCGAACTTATATTATTAGAAAAAATAGGAAAAAGTGATTCAACCGATCCATCAAAATTTAGACCAATAAGTCTATTGCCGGTGGCTGGTAAAATACTTGAGAGGCTAATGATGGACCGTATAATGCATCATGTTAATTCCAATCGTCTTCTTTCAAATAACGAGTTCGGTTTCAGACCACAAACCTCCACAATAGACGGCTTAAGGTCCGTAGCAGATTTCGCTCAAAAATACCTGGACATTCATTACGACATTATGCTCATTTCATTGGACGTCAGTGGAGCTTTTGACGACGCTTGGTGGCCCTCTATCTTAAAAAGTTTGAAAAGGTTTGATTGCCCTAGAAATCTTTACGTGTTATCTAAAAGTTACTTCTCAGATCGCCAGGCTACTATAAGGCTAAATTCCATTGTCCGGACATCCCGGGCCACTAAGGGCTGCCCTCAAGGCTCTTGCTGTGGTCCGGGATTGTGGGTCATTATGTATGATTCTATCCTTAAGTTGAGATATCCACCACACTCACGTGCCATTGCTTTTGCCGACGACTTCCTAATAATGGTAGCTGGAGTAAATTCACTGGAGATGGAAGCGATTGCTAATAGTATTTTATTTCAGGTTGAACGCTGGGCTAATGAAAATAAAATTATCACTAGAAGACATCGTGAGTTGGAGGATTTAGCGATTTATTTAGGAGGCGAAAAAATCAACTTTGTTGAAAATCTCAAATACCTGGGAGTCACATTTGATAGGAAGTTGAGCTGGGATGCCCATATAAAAAACTTGGTGATAAAAGCTTGAAGTTTGCAAATATGTTGTCAAGAGTAGCTAAGGTTCATTGGGGCTTGGGTGTGAAGCTTTAAAAACAATATATAAGGGAGCATTTCTACCTCAACTTTTCTATGCAGCACCTATATGGCAAGCGGCCCTTAAGGTGAAGAAGAATCAAAAGAAATTGGAAAGGATTATTTTTATTAAGATTAATAAAAGGGTATCACACTATTTCGTACAACGCGGCTTGTATAGTCGCTGGTGTAAAACCTATTTGTACACAATTAAAAGAACTGCTAACCGTTGAAATGGCTAAGAATGGTTATAACGGAAGTACCATTTATTGGTTCGCGGCTTGACGCTCCAATTGATTACAAAACATGGCAACACCCAGCGAAAATTCCTTTAATAAATACTGATTTGGACTTAAATTTTGATATGGAAATGTATACAGATGGCAGTAAGAATGGAGATAATGTTGGTTGCGCATTTGTGGCTCTTCGAGGGAAAGCAGTGATTGCTCAGGGACAATTACGACTGCATTCACATTGTAGCAATAATCAGGCAGAACAGCTTGCAATACTTAAGGCGATTGAATGGCTGGGGGGCGTAGTTACCTTAGGTGAGAAGGTGAAGTTTGCAACTGACAGTCGGATTACTCTTGAATCGCTCGGCAATTCCCACAACCATCAACCTCTTATTGAGGGGATTCGAAGACATCTCACGAGTTCGCAGCAGCATTGTGTTGTTTCTTTTTCATGGGTGAAAGCTCGTGTTGGTATGGCGGGTAACGAGATGGCGGACCAATTAGCCAAAGTTGCATCAAGAGATTCTCGGAATATGTGCAGCTATGATAATTTTCCTTTATCTGCCATAAAAACATGGGCTCATTTACGTAGTTTGGATGAATGGGAGTCGATATGGAATAGTTCCTTTACTGGAGCACTCACAAGGCAATTCTTCCCAACAGTCCAGCACTGCCAGAATTTTCATCACTTCCAGACTACCTACAAGATAACACAAATTCTTACAGGCCATGGTAGATTCAAAGCATATCTCCATCGCTTTCGAATCAATGATAACCCAGCATGTAATTGCGATGCGGTTTCTCCGCAGACAGTCGATCACCTTCTGTGGTACTGCAGTGAACTTGAAGCAGCAAGAGCCCCACTTATACGCGCAGTGATCACTCGAGGACTGGCTGGGCCCCCATCCAAGGATCTTTTACTTCGGCCTGATCTTTACAAATATTTCAAGGATCTTGTAACACAAATTTTTATTTACTTGGGAGATTAAAAAAAAAATAAAAAAAAATGCATAAATAACATAATAATGCATAATGCATAGAAAAAAAAAAAAGTCTCCCAAAATAACATATATCATTATTTTATACCTTTTCTTCTTCTTGTATAATATAATCATTATTGTAATTAAATTATTCTCTTAATTTAATTAAGTAAGTAATTTCAACAAGTTACTTTTTGTTTCTCTATATTATTTTATATTGCCGCTTTGTAACTAATTCTTTGATATTACTTATTATCATGTTTGTTTTTATAAAATTGTCTGACAGATAATTCATGTAGTGCTCAATATGAGCGGAGCATGATGTATATGGTATTAAAAAAAAAAAACAAAACACCACACACACACTCACACACGTAGTCAGTCCAATTTCTGAAAACCTCTTTTAGGGGAACTCAGGAAACATTAAAACGTATTTTCCGGTGTAAAATCGATATTGAAAATTTGACACGATTACAATATTTCCTCTTACTGCAGCAGTATGAGAAAGTAAAAATGATAAATAGTTAAGGGAAGTTGTGGCGGGCGAATAATGAGGGTTTATTATAAAATTAGTTGCTACGTTTTGAAAGGAATGAGAGGGGGAAACTGAAAAATAGAGATAGAGAATTATCTACATGAATTACACATGTGGTTTTTAGGGAATCGATCAATAATAATGAGTAAAGGAATTGTTAGGGCGACCGTATGACGTTTTTCTTTCTATAGGCGTTTATTTCTTATTTTACTATAAGAGCGGCATTAATTGAAAAAATATTTCTTATTTTTTTATTTTATTTTATTGAAATTTACAACTGTATCAATAGTTACAAGTAAATTAATGATAGCTAACACAATGACGGGATGTTGGATTGAAGAAGGTACAGATTGAAGAAGGTACAGATTGAAGAAGGTACCCAGTTACATTGAAGAAGGTACCCAGTTAGATTAAAAAAGGTACCCAGTTAGATTGAAGAAGGATACTCTATTATCATAGTACATGATACATTATTTCATAGTGTCATGAGTCTCCCCAGAGGATTACCTGGTATTGCAGGCAGGAAAGTTCTTCTATTACAGGATTGAAATGATCTGCTGTAGAGGAATGGAATTTGAGAAATGAGATTTCCTAGATCAAGGACAAAAGAGATATTCAGGTTTAATGCTTTAAAGGCTTAATGCTGTTCGATATGAAAAATGGACCAATAAGGATTTTCCGAAGAATTTTTGACTGCAAGGATTGGATGGATGGGTTATCGTTTGTCAATAAGCCTTGCAAGGAGTTTATAGCGTCGGTTAACTTCTTGTCTTTTCAGTCTGGTATGTGGATTCCATGTTAATCGTCTGTCCAGGTATAGTCCAAGGTAACATCCATTGTTAACAGATGGAATAGGGATTTGATTAATGAATACAGCGGTAAGATTTTTCGTCGAATCGTAAATACTATGATTTTGATTTGATTGGATTAGTATTGATTTGCCACTTAACTAACCAGATCTGCAGTTGGTCGGATGCGTCTGGAGAGCCCTAATTGCAATAAAAAAGGAAACTACCACCAGTAACGTGTGAAAAAGTATTATTCTTTCCCCTCATAAATTTCTAATTCGATTAAATTTAATAAAAAAAAAAAATATATTAATAAAATTAATATGAATATTATTATTTCATAATAGTGGCATTTCAATTTGATTTCGTACAAAAAAATATTCGCCATTGTCTGGGCAAATATTTTGTTAATTTGAAAGCTTTATAATTATTTATCTAATTTACTAAAAAATTATATATCTCTGTGAATACCCTTCAATGAAAATCCCACTACTTTTGTCTAACATTATCTTTCCGAATCTTGCGTAAGTCTTGCAAAGCACTAGGTGACCTGAGGTGGTCTTCATCTAGAAACCACTCTAGTTTAAGTTTTACGCAAACACTGTGTGGTTGAAAAAAAAGCTGTAGTAGGTTGGGCGTAACGTCAGTTTTTTCAAATCGAACTACGGATGTGTTTTCAGACCGAAGTCTCTGGTTTTTCTAGCATTTTTTTGTTTTTTGTTTAATGCTGAGGAAAAGTTTCTTCTTTAAAGAGTCTAAGCTACCATTTTTTGTGTTTTTGTTTTTTTTGTTATTGTTTGGAAGGGAATTTTTCTGGTCCACGAATAAGGGCGGATGAAATGTAAAATTCTAAATATTTTCCTTTGAATAATTAATGTTTTTTACGATGTATTTTTTTTAACTTGTTTTTGTTTTATATGTGTGAATGCGTAATTCTATTTGTTGTAAAACTGGACATTAATTACTTTATCCTGGTTCAAAGCGGACGAACTGGTCCAGGAAGGTTTAGAAAGTTTCTATGGGTTCGAAACCTTATTTTCCGAAGACAATGACTAAAACAGTTTTTTGGTTACCTACGAAGGACTCCTGCAATACATTACGGTAGATTGCTCAACAATGGGCGGGAGGTTCCTCAAGTTATTATTATTGGTGATTCTGTGGGCACAGGATGCGGAAAAGCTTACTGAAATTGAGTGATAGTCATCAGATTATAGATTGATGAATAATGCTCCTTTCAGGTGGCTTTAAAGCCCTCACTTGTCAACACCTGAGTTTCGTACATGATCTGAGACAGCGGTCCACTGACCGTGGTTGGGACCACTTTTACATTCTTTTTTCTCTTCAATTTTGGACTTTATTAAAAAAATGGAATATAAATTTTGCTTTGGTGGTTTTAATTTGATAGTAGTAATTAAATGACTATCAGGAACAGTCATTTAAATAAACATCCATAGAAGCAGAAATCTTTGTAAATTAATTCAAATTGGGACACTAAACTGCAAAAATATTATTTACGATCCAATTTATGACTATTTTCTGACTATGCTGAAATATTTAAGGAAAATCTTTACTAATTTTGCTTTTGTTATAGATTTGTCCAGACCTTGGTTGACGATTTTTTTTTTTGTTTACCCTGACCTATTATTTCATTTGAACTAGTTTAGAGTTCGAAATAATAAAGAAATAACTGCGCTGAGATGTAAGAAGGTACTGGGTTCGATTACTATGTATTGGCCTTGGGTTTATGTAGTATCTGTTATAATAAAAGAAATACTAAAATATTTTCTCTGCTATCCGCCTTGGTCCTTGATACCTTGATCAGTAGCTGCATGTAAGCCCTGCATGAAAAAAAAATCCAATGTGAGAAATACACACGAACAGTTTCACCTGCAGCCTCTCTCAAGTTTTAAGTAACAAATTCTCTTTAACTTTGGAATTTTTAAAACACCTTTAATTCTTCTTAAGATTTTATAGTTTATAAGTAACAACAAATTGAAATGGCACTTTAAAGGAAACAAAAAACTTTACAAATTCCCATAGAAACCACTTAAATTAATTCTTCTAGAAAAAATAATTCAAATGGTATTTGTCATATAATAGTTGCAACATGAGTAGAATAGGTTTTCACTTTTGTCAACCCCCACGAATATGTTCATAATGTTCGCTATGCTCCCTTATTTATTCGCAATATTTCCCAATTTACGGTTTAACGTTTTTAAAAAATAATGAATAATCATTTACCATATGGGTGTTTTGATTATGTTAGGAAAAATAAATTGGGGAATTTGTTTTTGTATAATTATTCCCTTCCGGTTATCGTTAAATAACAAGATAATAACTTATCACTAAAGATGTGGCCCTTTCATATACTAGACATAGTAAAACAATCTGGTGTGAACACTTACACAACTTTCTCTTACTCCAGTTTTCAAAATTATACCTAATTGACAATTTTTATGGTTTGTGTACCAAATTTGGTGAAATTCCTTGGAGTTCGTCGAAAACTGAATAATATATTCAGTAAAAGCGCACTTCCGGTTTACTAATTTTCTTGAAACTCGGAATTGTGGCCATCTATTTATTTCTAATTAATTTTGTTCTTTGGATGGTACAATTGTATAATCAACTATGATAGCACACTAGTAAATTACATAACCCCACCCCTGCCACAAAAGCCCCTTTAAATGACTTCACAGGAGAAATGTCAAAAAAAAAGTTGTAGCTCTCTATATGTGTAGTTCACATTCCTAGTTAAAGAAAATCGTTGGAGTCGTTTTCGAGAAAATAGCAGAAAACTGAAAAATACTCTTAAGTAAAAATGCACTTCCGGTCATCCGATTTTTTCAAACTCGAAATTTCAACAACACATATAATTCTAATTAAAATTATTTAGATGACAGAACTGTATAGTAAACTGAAATAGCACTTTAGAGGAAAACCTAACCCCACTCATCCCCAAAATGTGCCCTTAAATTAATTTTCGCAGAGAAATGTTTTAAATAAAAGTTGTAGATCTTTGTATGTGTAGTTGATACAGCAAGTTTGAAGAAAATTGTCGGAGCGATTTTTGAGAAAATTCCAAGAAAGTTAAAAAATACCAGAAAACTGAAAAACACTTTTCAGTAAAAACGCACTTCCGGTGTTCTGATGTTCTTCAAACTCGGAATTTCAACAACATATTTAATTTTCATTAATATTATTTAGCTGATAGAATTGTATAGTAAACTGAAATATCACTTTAGAGGACAACCCACCTACCCCTTCTCCCAAAAGTGTCCTTAAATGCATTTTCCCGGAAAAATGTTCCAAATAAAAATTGTAGATCGTTGTATATGTAGTTGATATATCAAATTTAAAGAAAATCGTTGGAGCCATTTTGGAAAAAAATACAAAAAAATGAAAAAAACAATTAGTAAAGTGGTACTTTCGGTTGAGGAATTTTGACCACTGACCTACTCTGTCAGATGTCAAAATTCCGATGGTGATACCTAAACGGAATATCAAGTTTGAACTTCCTGCGATTTTTCGTTTTTGAGCTATACTGTTCACACACACACACACACATAATATACCATTTGCTAAAAACCACTTTTTTGGACTCAGGTGACCTCAAAACGAATAT